>JAJPUD010004819.1:3658-31461 GCA_023553655.1 Myrmecobius fasciatus | reverse complement strand
AGAGATTTTAAAAATACTAAAAAAAATGAAAGTTTGGAAGGTTAAAAATTGAAAGAAGAGTAAATACTTGGAGCAAAAAATTAGAAATTCTTCTCTAAGTAGTTGTTGAAAAAAAATACAGTGGAGCCATCAAAACTTAAAGAGTGCAGGAAATAAAAAAATGAGAACAAATGCAAATAGTAGAACAAATCAAAAGATTGAACATTTGAAGAAAATATAAGGTATCTAAATCAGAAGCAATTAATCTGGAAAACAAATCAAGAGACAGCCATGACCAGACAAAAAGAAACCTAGATACTATCTTTCAATAAATCACTAAATTGTCTAGATTTATTAGAACAAGAGTGTATAATGGAAATAGAAAGAATTCTGTGGTCGCCTCCCTAAAGGAGCCTCAATTGAAAACACACAAAAAATGTTGTAATCAATATGCAGAGCTTCCCAATCAAAGAAAAAATGCTACAGTGAAAAAAAAAAGATTCCATAAAAGCACAATTGTAATTACACAAGAGATGGCAACTACTACTATGGAGAAGAGAACCTTTTGGAATATAATATTTTAGAGGGCAGAAGATACAGATTTACCACAAAAAAAAAAATACAGCCAACAAAACAGTATAATTCTAAGGGACAAAAGAGATTTTTTTTAAACTTAATATTGTATTTTTAATTATTCTTCATGAGAACACCATAACTATAACTTTTGAAAGGCAAAAAGGCAAGAGAAATCCAGAAAAGTAAATAATATTTGAACAATCTATAAGGGTTAAAAGATGATGAAGTGCTTATGTTCTAATGAGGGAGAAATGACCATCATTCCTTCTGAATCCTAATGTCTTCAAGGGATGAAAAGAAAGTTAAATTAGTCAAACACTAGACTGAATTTTGTTCTATTCTATTATTTTTAAAAGAGGAAAGAAAGGGGAAAGGAAAAAGTGAGACACATGGGAAGAAAGTTTATTGGGGGAAAAAATCTTTGCAGCAAATTTTTTTCTATTTGTATCCCAAGTGCTTAATATGGTACTTTGCACATAGATATATAATAAATGCTATTATTGTTGTACTTTGGTGGTTATTTCTAATAAAGTATGGTTCTTTGGCATAGATATTATCTAAAAGTCACATCAAGAATGAGAAATGCTCAAGTTTCTATTGTATATGGACCTCATCCAGATTTGTGGCATACTAAATACTAGAGAAGTAGTGGGATATAATGGAAAGGGCAGTGGACCAAATCAAGAGTCCTGGTTTTACCACTAATTAGTAGTTTCCCTTTGAGCAAATCACACAACTCATCTGGAACTCTGTTTCTTCATCTATATAATATTAAACTAGATAATTTCCAAAAATCCCTAACAGCTCTAAAATATCATAGTTCACATATTCATTATAAGGAGAATCTACATCCCTCCCTTTACATGGTGGTGGTGGTAGGGGATGGTGGATGGATATACTGTCAGAAAGAATCAGTGGGTTTATTAATTATGGGTTCATTGGTTATTTTTTCCTCTAAGTTTTTATTATTATTATTATTATTACAAAAAAAAAGTTTTGCTATATAGGAAAGCTGGGTTTCAGGTTTTTTTGGTGGGTTTTTTTATTTTTTGGGTTTTTTTAGAAACAAATAAAAGACATAGGATATCAATAATGGGGCAACTGGGTAGCACAGTACATAAAACATCAAATCTAAAGGCAGGAGGATCTAAATTGAAAGCTGATCTCAGACACCAGCTGTATGATCCCAAGCAAGTCACTTGCTTGCCTCAGTTTCTCATCTATAAATGATCTGGAGAAGGAAATGGCAACTCTTTAGTATCTTTGCCAAGAAAACCCCAAATCAGGTAATGAAAAGATGGACACAACAAACAACTGCATAATAGCAAAATCAATAAGAATAAAATAACATTTTAAAGATTCTATTTCATCCAAATATATCTTATTTCCTCACAAATTCACTTTTTTAAAAGAGTATCTTTCTGCTCAAGTGAACACATGAATACACACACATATCTAAATGAATTTTTTGGATGTGGAACTTAGGAGAATTACCTCCTAAACTTGGAGTGATTATGATCTTTTAATAGTAACCACAGTGATAAATTTTAGATTTTTCAAAATATAATCTATTGGAATGAAAAAAAAATTATTATGCACTTGTAATGTACAATGTACTGTATCAGGTATTAGAAAAATAGATTCAAAAGAGAGATAGTGTTTATTCTCAAGTAACTTACATTCAGAGGAAGGGGGAATTGAAGAAGAGAATACATATTGAAGCATGATGACCAGGGAAGTATATTATGGTTAAGTATCCTGGATAGTGTATTAAACATCTCCTATATGCTAGGCACTAAAAATATAAGTATAAAGAAATACTTCTTACTCACAAGCAATCATAATGAGGGAGACCAATGTTAAAAATATGAAATGAATAAAAACAACTATATGCTATATAGTTAAATACCAAGTAGTTTGGAAGGGAGGATACTAGTAATTAAAAGAATCTTCCTTCTTCCCTCTAACTACAAATTTCTTTTAAGATCTTGCTCAAATCCCATCTTCCACAGGAGGCTTCTCTTTGTCTACCATCCCTCTCAGTGCCTTCCCATTAAGATTAGCTAGTCATTTCTCTGTATATGTTTTCTAAATGCATGGATTTTGCATATTGCCTCCTCCATTAGAATGTGAGGTCCTTGAGGACAGTGATGATGTATTTCTGTTTCTTTTGCACCCCCAGCTCTTAGCTTAGTGCCTGGCATGCAATAAGAGCTTAACTAAAGGTTTCTCAAGTGACTTCTTTTGGTTGTGAATAAGCCTAGATGATCAATCCAAACTTGAGCCAACTCATTTCACTCAACTCACAGATAATAAAATTTCCAGAAATGGGCAAATTTCCACATATGCATAGTACTATGTTCAGTTAGAGGCAATAGGGCAAGAGCAAAGCTTAAGATTCATTTTCTGAGTTCCCTTAAGAATCTCAGGGTTTGTTGCAGTGAATGAAGAAGCTTTCATAAGGCTGTATGAACCATTTTATTTCCCAGTAATCAATAGATACCTGGAAATACTTATATGAAGTGTGCACATGGGCATACGCTCCAGAGATTAATTTAGACTCAAGGTTTATCTATTCTAACAAATGCTGGTTGGATTACATTTTCTTTTTCACTAGAACTATCAATACTTTTCCTCTTTCAGATTAAATGCATAAATCAAAAGAACATATTTTGTAAACAAACAGTTGGTGAATATGAAACTCCTATTCTTCATCTATTGATTCCCAAAACTGTATTTGCCCATGTGTTTTTGACTTTCATTTTATCAAATTTGAGCAAATATTCTTTTTCCACACAGGGAAGTATTAGAACCTTTTGCTGCTCTCATGTTTTCCATCTATCAAGGAGCTCTCAAAATTGCCCAGAGTATGTTAACATTCCCCTGTTACAAAGTCATTGGTTGGCACCACTGTTGCAGTATTTCATCAGGTTCAAATTATAGTAATTGTTTTATTGCATTTCAGAACAGTTGCTAGAAGGCTGGCTATGCTGATGATTCCTTAACAATGTTTGTCCTATATAATGTGTGGAATTGCTTACGGGGGAAAAACTGTTTTAATAGAGAAATCTAGGCCTACACTACATTAAAAATGACATGTAACTAAATGCCAATAACCTTAGAAGTTGTTTTTACCCCTAACCTCACTGCCAATTACCTAAATCAAGTTTCTTTCTCTATTTCAAAACACATTTTTTTTCCTAAAGGATACCAAGAGAACCTATCCTATAGTGATTATAGAATGTACTGATTCATTTTGAAGGTTAAGCTTAAAAAAAGTCTGTTACCATTATTAGTTTTCCCCATTTGATAATAAAAAGTCTGAATTGATTTTTACCAGTTTTAGTACAAAAAAATTGGCATAACAAATTTCAGCTTGATATAATTTGAAATAGCCAATATATTAAACCCCAAAGTGAAATTTAAATTGGCAATCATGTCAGCTTCAAGTCCCCAAATGAATATTAATTTAAAAACTAATCATGTTCCAACAGGTTGAACCTTCAAAATGCTAGTTCTGGGATAGAAACTATTAGCTCCTTCAGTGTTACAGTATTAGACATCAGTATCTTTTGTTTAGCAAAGTATTAGGCATTTTATTTTCAGTCTTTCTTAGAGCATTTTCATAACAAAGTGGGAGAGAAAAACAGAGGATCACCTGAAATTACAGATATATTATGTAGAAGTTGCTTTTTCCTTTCAAATACACAAAATCACCATGAAAGTTACTTTTTCTCCTCCCCACTCCAAATTTTGATATGGCGTACTTTACACATACACGCACACACGTATATAGGAGTTCTTTTTTCTGGATTCAAACAATATCTTCCTTCATAGAATCTTCATGATTAATTTGGGTATTTACAGAATAGAATAACTTGGTTGCTTAAAGTTGTTCTCAAAACAATACTGCTGTCGCTATATACAGTGCTGTCTTGGTTCTGCTCATTTCACTCTATTATCTCATGGAGGTCTCTCCATGTTTTTCTAAGCAGCCTCTGTTTATAATTAATAAATTAGAATCATGAAATAACAGAGATTTGGGGGGAGAGTCTTAGAAATACTGGACTCCAACCTCGTCATGTTACAAAAGAAGCCTAGCGGGATAAAAAAACTTGCTAAGATCACATAGTTAATAGTTGCACTGGAACCTAAACTTAGGTGTTCTGCTTCCTAGTCCATACCAATTCAAATACCCTGTGGAATTGAGTGACTTGCCCAGGATCACACAGCTAGGAATGTTAAGTATCCAAGACCAGATTTGAACTCAGGTCCTCCTGACTTCAAGGCTGGTACTCTATTCACTGCATCACTTAGCTGCCCCTAAGTAATTTTTTTTTTAAGTATGGCCAGGCAATGATGCTTCAGAACATCTATAATTGGGGGAAAGCTAAAACTGGTAGATCACTTGAGTTAGGGGGGTTTTAACCACAGTAGAGCTAAAACTGATTAAGGTGTCCACATTAAGTTGGACAACAATATGTTGAGCATCCTGGAGTGGAAATTGATCAGGCTTCCTGAGGAGAGGCAAACCAGCCCAGTTTGCAGGGGGAAGGGGGAATGAGAAAGAGAAGGATAATTAAAGTTTTCATGCTGATCATCATTATTAGCATCAGATTGTAAGTGAATGCTGCACTTCCAGTCTAGTGAAGAAGGACTCAGTTTCTTTTTTTAAAAAATTAAATAAAAGTATGTTCACTTGCAGGATTATTTATGGAAAAGCAATAAACTATTTTTTCTTATTTTGGAGGGATTCCTCCCATTAATCCAAACTCATGATATTTTTGATGTACATCAAAATATTATTTTTTAACCTTATTTTATTTTTCAATTTATAAGCACTTATTTTCTCTCTCTCTTATAATCTCCACCACCAATTCAAAAGTTTTTTTTATCTGAAAAAAATTCTCTTTAGTAAGACTAGTATTTTGCATGAATGCCTTATATTAAACAGCAGAATTAAAATTTCATGGGGTTTAAGTAAAAACCTTGAGGTCCTCCAAATCTTCCCCCTTACTTTATAGATGAGGAAAGTGAAGATTAGAACAGTTAGGTCAATTATCTAGGACTACACAAGCAATAAGTGTTAGAGCTTAAGTGTCCCAATTTCTACTCCAGTATATTTTGTTTTACTGATTTCTTTCTTTCTTCCTTTCTTTTTTTTTTGTTTTTTGTTTTTTGTTTTTTGCTGAAGCAATTGAGGTTAAGTGACTTGCCCAGGGTCACACAGCTAGGGCATGTTAAGTGTCTGAGACCAGATTTGAACTCAGGTCTTCCTGACTTCAGGGCTGGTACTCTATCCACTGGGCCATCTAGCTGCCCCTGTTTTACTGATTTCCACCATATTCAAAGAAACACAATAGATCTGCTCTTCAAAAGTTGCCAATAATTTGAGCTATTAAAGACTGTCATATTTTAAATGAGCTAGGGTAACTCCCCAGTTAAAGGAATTCAATGTTTCCCTTTGCAAATCAAATTATTACTCCCTAATTTGTCTTTAATATAAATCAAGACAATTACATGTGGAATTTGCTTTAGAAAATTATGCATACTTCTAAATGTTCTCCAAATTCTCATAGATTGAATGAATCTAATGGTTTTCCACTTTTTATGACTGCTTGATTCTGTACTTTTAATATCAAATGCAAAGCATTAAAAAAAAAACTCAAGCAAAAAAATAAAAGGAATTCACAAATTGGAAAGGACAAGTTTTCTCTTGATAGTCAAACAGTTATGATGTAAAGCGGTCTCATTAAATCATAAGTACTTTAACCTTTTCTTGAAAGAAGTGGAAGATTTAAAGATTTATAAAGAAATTTTGCCTAAACTAGAAAATGACTCATATTTGACATGTATTGAAATGATAATGCTGATTTCAATAGGCACTCTAAGAGCATTTTGTTCCCAGGAGAGTAATTCAGTCTTGGTTACCTCTTTGCATTTAGATTTTGAACTTTCTTTCTAAAGCTTTTAATGTACTACTGTCTGCCAAAACATGACCAAGTTACCCAGATATAATCAGGCAAAATAAAGGCAAGTCCAAAGTTTGTTGTGATTGTTGTTGCTTTTTTTAAATTGCCAGCACTAAATATGCCACAAATCCATTTGTCTAACATCTTCTATATAGTCTAGTTCCCAGTTTCTATTTTAGCAATTTTCATATTGCAACCTAATTTATTGCTCTGAACTTCTGTAAAAAAAAAAAAAAAAGAGGTGATAGCTGCACACAAATGCAGTCACTACAAGGTGAATTAACATATGGCAACTACTTGCACACAAAGTGGTGATTGATTTGCTTTTTTTTTTTTTTAATGCCATAAAGTAGGACATAACCATGTCTTTATCCTCTGAACCCTATCAGTACAGGAAATGCCTGCTTTCTATGTGTAATTTTTAATTCAACCAACATTTAAGTACCTACTATATGCAAGGCAATATGCTAGCTGCTAAAGATTATACAATGTATAGATCAAATATGATTCCTAAACTTGTGGACCTAATAACATATTATGAGGAAATGGCAAACAAAAATAAATGAAAAACACACTAATACAAGGCAACCTCAAAAGGTTTTAATCTCTGAAAGGAAAAAAATATTATAGTAAAGCAGGGGGAGATAAAGCTTTATGGAAAAGACAATAACCATTTTGAGGTTTAGACAATACTTAGGAATTCAACAGATTAAAAAAAAAGTGGAAATGAGAATCTAGGTATAGAGAAAATAGAAGTCAGGAACAAAGAGTAATCCCATCTGCCTATAGCATAGAGTATGGGAAAGGGAATAAAATAACTTCAGGCTATAAAGATAGCTTAATGCTGTACATTTGAGCAAAAGTGATCACTTGTGTGGTGTTTGAATCATGGGTCATCTTCAATCACAAAAAGGAATTTCAACTTTATTGAGGAGTCATTGATTTTTTGTGCATAGGAATATGACGAATGGTGAAAAGCTTTTATTATGTACTTATTATATGCAAAGCACTGTGCAAGGTCCTGGAGATATAAAGAGTAAAGTAAGACAGTCTGAAGGAACTCATTTGGTCATGTGTCAATCATATCACACAACTAGATCTATTTGTTAAATTATTATCACAATGGCATAACAATAATAATTATAATGAAATATATATACATATACATTTTTATACATGCACACACTATATATATTTATTTATATATATACACACATACATTCATATAATCAGGGTTAGAGTTGGAGTTATATACATATGTATTTATAAAATATTTATATGTATATACACATATATATTCATATAATCACAGAATTAGAGTTGAAGGCATCTTGGATCTTATATGATCCATCCTCCCTTATTTTACAGATAAGCAAACTAAAATCCATGCATGTGATTTGCCCAGTATCAGACAAGTAGTATATGATAATGCTGACACCAAGTTCAGTCCAATGTTCATTGCACCTAAATAGTCAATCAGTCAATAAGCATTTACTATACATTGTGCCAAGTGCCAGAAATGCAAATACAAGCAGAAAGAGGCCGAGGAGATAGGAACTGATTAAATTGTGAGGCCACAAAAATAAAGATTAAATAGAAGAGCATATTTTAGAGGGGAGATAATAAGTGTGGTTTTGAATATGTTGAGTTTGAGGTGCTGGTGAGATATTTGTCCAAGGTGTCTAATAGAAGAAGTTGCATGGATGGATCTGGAGTGCAGAATAGAACTCCAAGCTGACATACAGATTTAGGAATCATTTATATAGATGTACTAGTTGAAGACGTAAGACTGAATAACCTTGTCAGGGAAAAGAGCAGATAAAGAACTCTTGACCTATCTTTTACATCTAATATTAAGTAAATCAGGTGTGTAAGAAGGGGGTCAAAGCCAGACTCATAGAATGCTATTCCACTGAGAGATGACTTCATGAAGAAATATCTTTCCAAGGCCTTCAAATAATCCCATACTGAGTAATATTAAAAAAAATCTAAAAGTGATCTTTAAAAATGTGAAATATCTCACTAAATAAACAGAACTCATCAATTAAAAGTCAGGGAAAAAAAGGTTATTTTTACTGAGGTACTAGACAACAAATATAGTCATCATTTAGGACTCATCCATGTAGATCCCTCATTCTTGGCCACTTTAAGCAGAATGGATTCTAGGAGCTACATTATACAGATATGGCCTCTCTATTATGAAAGGAAAAAAGATGCCTCTGGCAGTACAGGGCCATTTAGCAATAGCCTAAAGGAACAAAAAGCAAAAATCCCATTTTTAGTCTCAGGTCTGTAAATATCAAGTTTCTTATTTGACTTCTCATAGCTAGCCCAGACTTTAATTTCTAAGGCCAATACAAAATGTAATTGACAACTAGAGTAATAAGGCATCAGCACATCTGAATTTATTAGTTCTAAGGTCAACATTTTAATCCAACAGCCAAGTTTTATTCATACTATTCAGAGTGTTTTCTGAGAAATGATAGTTGGTAAAAAAAAAAATCAAGCACAGGACTTGAATATATCTATAAATTATAAGATAATTATAAGATCACTGTTAAAGACTTAAAGAGCCTTATTTTGAAGTAGATTCAAATATACCCAGAGGAAAATATTTTTAAATGACCTCCAAATGGCTAATACTCCCCCAAAAATATTTTACTTCATTTTCTCCAAATATTCTTATAGTTAACTTTCAAGGAAGAAAATCTGATAATCAAAGATTCATTAACAATTCAAATATTTTCTGGCCCCCCTCCTCAAAGTTACCTCTTAAATTCAACAAAATACCCAAAAAGAGAAATTCTGTTAAGGGAGTTGGGAACACGTGCCATTTAAAAGGAGGGTAGAAGAAAGATAGATCTTTGTGTTTAACTAAATGTTAAATACTTTTTATTTTACTCACCTGCATACTAAGATGAATCCATTTCTTCACAAGAATTCTCCCCAGTGTCATTACTTTTATTGGAGGCTGCAAGCCATTTACTGTGCGATAGTAAAACATGGTCTCTTTCTCAGAGATTGTAAGTTTGAACACAATCTGCCCATCCACAACCTTTTCGATAACACACCTTAGGAATCAACAAGAAAAGAAGGAAAAGGTCAGCATCCAACCAAACACACAAAGGAACTGTGCTATACACATATGTCAAGCCAACACCAAAAACCACTCAAAAGTACACAATGACAAAGAGCTAAGAATAAAAATATACAATGGAAGTATTTTTGTTCTAGCAACAACAAAAATCCTTGGGGGAAGAAAAAGAGAGAATATTTAATTTATATCATGTTCTTTAGACTCTCACCATCCTTCACTAGAGATTCATGACAGGAAATAAAGTGGCTGAAATCATTCTGCAAAACTAACATTTAGGCTATTGGCTCATTAGTTCCATTGCTATTTCTTTTATACGAAGCTGCACAACACAGTATATCCCGGCTGGGTATTAAGTCACCAGCGCACATCTTTCTTTTCCTTTCTTTTCATATAAAGAGAATTTAGTGCCTATGGAAGGCTCTAAACTGTTAGCCCTAAAGTCTGAATCACTCTATTTAACTCCCACAATGAAATGGACAGCTGCAATTGGTGCTTGCCTCATCATCAACCTATCTTAACCCAAGTTAGTTGATACCCCTGTGAAAAGCCATTAGACATTCTGTGCATTTCTAAACTTAAGGCAATCTTGTTTGAAGACAATATCTAATCTCTGGACTAGAGCACCTTTAAATATTCCTAAGTCATTTTGCCATAACAGAAGTGTTTTCAGATGCACTCTAGGAATCTGGTCTATATCCACAACAGCTATTGAGAGATAAAGGCCCTTTCTGACCTTATCACATAGCCAGGCTCTTCAGATCCCCTTTGCTGCAGACATCTAAACATTTGTGACTGTCCAGTTAAAATCTTCTAGGTCAGAAGAAGGAAAATTGAGCTCTGAATTCAGACATTTATCCTCTTTGCTCTGAGTTACAAAGTGGCAAAATTCTACTTTCAAGAAAGGTCTGAAGATTATTATTATGATACCAATGCACCTCTATCTTGGTAGTTAATGGCCAGGAGTTTGATAACAGACAATGTCAGGGTCAATATCATGTGCCAAAGAATCACTGTTGTTCAAACTTATACACTACCCTGATGGATCTTTTATACAAGAATGTAAGGTGAAAGTCAATAAAATACTACAATGGACAAAATCCATAAAGTTGTAGGACTAACAACAGTGACATTTTGGCAAATAACATAGAGATGTCAAATATAAGTTTTGTCAAGCAGAGGCCCTTTGGCCAAAATGATTTGGGAATGTCTTTCAATGGGCATGCTCTCTTCAAAAAATGTCTCCTCTACATAACCTAGCCTATTTCCATGACAGTGAGAAATGGTTTCCAAAAGAAATTTATGGAGGTTTTGCTCTAAGTACAAAATGCCAAGATCTGAGCTCTAAGATATTAATATATTCATTAGCAAGAAGAGATTGTCAATACATGACTATCACAAAGTTGATGATAACAACCAGGAAATAATAGGAAAGACTAAGATCACAGTTCAAAACAATGATTCCAAGGTGGAGCTCAGTCCTAACAAATATCTAGACTAAGTTCTTGATTTATATTTTGTGGTACATAGTAGAATACTTCATAAGTCCTTATTGACTTGTGAAAAGATACAGAGGCATGAGTAATCTAATGACAAAGAAACCAAGATTATCTGAACATAATTTACATCTGACTTTAAATTGTTTTATTCATTGGAAAATGGAACTTCATTTAACATAAAATAGTAGAGATAATAACTTAGCAGCTATGTCTCATGAGGACTCTGCCCTATGAATTTCAATTACAGAAAATACTCCTGGAAGTGATCTTTGGATTGGAAAGGTCAAACCAACAATGACTACTATGAAATTTACAAAACAAATAAGGAAATAATAAGAAAGCACCTACTTGCCTTTCATGAATCAAATCTTCTGATCCAGATGGACCACATCTACAGGTTATAAAAGATCTAGTAAATTTGAATACTGTTTAATGATATTTCAAATATTATAGAAAACATAAGTATAGCTCAGGAGCAAGCAACACTTAAGTCAAAGAAATTAGGTTCAAATTCTAACCTTGATGTCTGTTTCCTATACATGTGAACTAGAGAAAATTACTTTATCTCTATGTTTCTGTATCTGTAAAATGAAGGGATTGGACTAGAAAGCCTTCAAGGTCTCTTTAAGCAATCTATGATTCTAAACTTATGATCAGAAGAAACAACTCTCCTGATAAAAAAAAAAAAAAGATTATGGAATCAGAAAATTATGGGTCAGTGAACTTGACTTAAAATTCCAGAAGAAAAAAAATCTAGAACATTCTTAAAGGGCTCCCTAATGACTCCAAGTAACTAATGCTGAACTCTGTTGTTTTTTATCCTTCATTTTTGAAAAGACACTGATTTTACAGGTAATGGCATGACTTGCTGATGAATTGAAGTGAGGCAAAGTTGCATAGCCATCTTCCTTATTTTCTCTTTCACTGTCACTGAAGTCCAGTGGCAAGAGATAAGTCAAGATGAGGATGAAGTGGATAACCTTGGCATCTTCAATCATTGACCAAGCTCTAAGTACTCCGGGACACAGCTTCAGCCACTGTGGTGGCCTTAGGAGCATATTGTTCTCATCTGCCCATTCTCTTAGAGGAAATCTTCACATGCTTGGGTTACACATCCACCTAACTTAATTATGGGTCTGAGGTCTGTTGGTTACTCTCTACTCTAAGTCCTGAGATGATTTTACTAGAGAACTGTCCCAGCACATGCTATAGCTTCTTGGAACTGATAGAGTTTGGGGTACCAAATTTGCAAAAGGAGGAACACATTTTTTAACATGACCAATATGGGAATTTATTTTACTTGACTATAAATGAAGAGAAGAGCAGGTGGGAAGGAGGAAAAAAAATGAATGCTTGTTAATTGAAGTAAAAAATAAATTAAAAATTAAAGAACTCGCTTGTGAACATCTAGACAATGGCTTGATGAAGTACAAGTCAAAGCACACTAATCTTTCTTTCTGTGACAAAGTTGCTAAGCTGGCAAATAAGGTTCTTGTTGTAGATATGGTTTTCCTGGAGTTTGGCTAACGCTGTGATAAAGTATTTCATGTATGTCTTGCAGATAAACTGGAGTGATGTTGTCTAGATAGGAATACAGCTAGATGTATTTGAAACTGATTGAATGAACTGACCATTGACTCTAAGAGAATGTTATTAAATAAATTCATTCACACATATACTTCTAGATTAATGAAAAGACCACCTGCTACCTCCTAAAGAAATCAGAGGATGGAGGTCACCAATCTTTCAAAACTATAGAAAATTTGATGTTCCCCACCCAACACTGGAATGTTTTTTGGAATGAAGGACATAAATATCCTGTGGAATATAGACTTACCAATGTGTGGGGTTTTTTTGTTTTGTTTTGTTTTGTTTTGTTTGCTAAGGCAATTGGGATTAAGTGACTTGCCCAGGATCACACAGCTAGGATGTGTTAATTGTCTGAAGCTAGATTTGAATTCAGGTCCTCCTGACTTCAGGGCTGGTGCTTTATCCATGTGCCAGCTAGCTGCCCCCAATGTTGGTTCTTAATGTTGAACAAGATCAGTGAAGAAATCGATAGTACTCCATAGATAATTTAAACATTACAGTCATTATTGCTATCACCATTTTGGTTTTGGGGACTTTTTATTTCTCTAGTATTAACTACTTTCAAAATCATTTCATTTGAGTTCAGAATAATCACCACTATATAGCACTTTAAGGGTTACAAAGTATTTTACATATATTTATCTCATTTGAGCCTCACAACATTCTAATATGGTACCAAAAATATTATTACTGTTTTAGAGATAAAAGAAATGAGACTCAGAGGCTAAATGGTTTGGCCACTATCACACAGGTGGGATTCAAACCTATGTCTTCAAGATCAAGTCTAGTATTCTATCTACTATACTAGAGTGATTTATAATTTATATAGAATAGATAAGGTATAACACTCTCTAACCTAGGATTTGGGCAAGTCACTTAACCCCAATTGCCTCACCAAATAATAATAATAATAATAGATAAGGTATCCATTTAATAGGTGAAGAAACTGTGTCATAGATATATTAAATGACTTAGCCAAACTTACATATTTTGATAGTGACAAAGGTAGGATTAGAACTAGGGCTTACATATTAGTCTAAAGTTCTTTCCAAGCCATTATAAAAATTTGAGTTAGGAGTTGCTAAGAAGTTATCTTTTATTCCCCATCATGTCATACTCTTCTTTGATCAACTCTCCCTTGATCATATTTCATGTTGAAAATGGATTGTTCATCTCTCAAGAAAAAAGCCTTTTCATTTTAATTTAAGGCATTCACCCTCAGTTCAATTATTTTTCCCTATGATTGGGGTAGGTAAAGCATTAGTTTAGAAGGAACTCTCTGTTGGCAAATTAGAAGTAGTTAAGATGTTAACCAAGCCATTATAGGCAAATTGACAAACCATCAATAGAGCAGTCCTTCCAATGTCAGAGATTAAGAAAGAAAGTGGAGTAAGTGCTGTTCAATATACCAGAAAGCAAGATTTGAGTCATCTAGAGTTTACTAAATGAAGGTGAAATTGCATTGTTGCTGGGGGATGGACAGGCCAGGGTCAAGGGAGAAGAAGGAGAGGAGGTTTTTTTAAATTACATTTTTAAATCTATATATATGACATATATATGCATATGTGTGTACATATGTAAAATATATGTAGATATATACACATAAAAAAATTTTTACAACAAAGTTGTAAGGAAGAAATGTCACATTTTAAATTGTAATATACATTATTACCTGAAAAGATTAAGAACTTTGAGCAATTCAAAATAAAAGTTCTATGTAAATCCCAAATTTCCTATTTAGTTTTTACATCTTTAGTTATTTCCCATTTCTAAATCAGATGCAGAAGGGAAAGATATCCAAAATTCCTTTCTAGCCCCCTGTTTTTATATAGCATATACCCAAGCAATCCAAGAAGCATTTTCCTCCATTCATTTTCTTGAATTTAAATCCACAAGTGAGAATTGAGGTTTGACCATTACTCAAGAATGTGTTTACCACATGCAGCCTTATTTCCCAAAGCTTACTGAAAATGCATTTCTTAATATGTTATTGATTGTCTTCCTTGCCATTTTGTTTGCTTGTAAACATACTAGCTTGGTAGATAATAAATGTGAGAGGAAGGCAGGTAGAAAAATATTTAGGAACTGGATTTATTCTGTTCCTGGATAAACAATAATTGGATAATCCACATTTTGTTTATTTTACTTATCTAGTGCAAACACCCCGAAATTTCCCCCATTCCCCATAGGTATCATGGTTTTGAGAATGGAAATGACCTTGATGCATGAAACACTCAAAACCAAAGACCTCATGATCCCTCCTTAGTGAATTCTGCTCTATCTTGTCTATGTGAAATTATGCCAATGGCAGGTGAAATTGGCATAAGGGTGTCAGTGTGAGTAGAGAAAGGAACATTTTATCTCAGCTCTGTCAAGGGACATTCTTCCAAAGCACCTCAGGCTTCAACTGTATAAGCTAAGTTGTGATTTACAGGGATTTTAAACATTTTTTAAAGGAAGTGGCAGGTAAAAGTAGATTGGGGACTACTTTGACTCCAAGTTTAAAAATGAATTAAAAACTACCCGCTTTCACTTAATGTTTTAAAATAATCATCTGGTACATTTTCAACCTCATTTACTTCCCAAAAAACTGCTCAAAAAACCTATGCTGATATTGACTATATGGTTAAAGCTTTAGGTCAGATATTTCCAAATTACCAAAATCTGATGAAAAATACACTGGGGAAACAAATTTATTGATGAGTAGATTAAGAAGACTTGTGACTTATACCATAATGAAAAACAAAAGAAAAAACAGGAGTTTGAACCTATCAGAATACAAAATGGTCATAAAAGAAGCAGTAGGCCCCTCCCCAGCTTCACATTGAAAGCATTGTTGCTGGGCAGACAGTAAAAAAGCCTTTGAGAATAGCTCACAATTACCTCTATTTTCTTAACTAATTGAAGAAACAGGCACCAGACAGGGAAGAGGACAAAAGCGATGTTTTCCATAGGGAAAAATGTTATTAGGTTTGGCTTGCTTATACAAATCTAGAAATCAGGAATTTGAGGCTGCCAATTTTTTTTTTCTGATAATTTTGCAACATGTGTTTCATCAGCATCCAAGACTAAGCTGCTCTAGGGCAGGCCTTTCAGTAATAAGAAAAAGATCTTAGTTGAAATAGAAGGGTAGCCATAGATATGTAAATTGAATTCATTTCATTGTCATTCCAGCCATGTTTTGTTTTTTTTTTTTACTTGAGGATTCATTTCATATCCAAAACTCAGCATTTTATAGAAATTAGATCTTAATTTTCAAGTGGTCTTTGAGGTCATCTAGTCCAAATTCCTCATTTTGCAGATGAAAAAACTGAGGTCCAAATAGGTTAAGAGACTTGCCTAAAAATAAAAAATTAATAAGCATCAGAAGTGGTATTTAAATGTAGGTCTTCTGACATCAGAGCCCTCTTTCCATCTTGTTATGGTGGCTTTTTTTTTTTTAAATTTTGTCATTTAAAACAGAAGTTGGTCTTTTATCCTAGGAGTTTATCCATTCTATGAAAAATTCTAAAGTTTTGCCCTTCTTTCTTTCTAATTTGAAATTCACAATTATCATCCCTACTCCTGATTTTTCAGAGCATCAGGAAAGCAAATACCCACACCACTACTTACATTACACCTTCTTGCTCAGGTTTCAGCCACACAGCTAAAGCAAATGATGCCGCCAGCTTTGGAGAATGAGGCAAAAAAAAGCAATCTTTGAGATTACCAAAAATAAAACTTGTAGAATTAGTTGGGGAGCCAGGGTGCAAATCATTTTTGTCTCTGGTAATACAGCTCCTGAGGCCTGTTGAGAAGAGGGCGATATAGGATGGAGTGGAAGATCTATATGGGCACTCTTGAATACAAAACCTCTGGGTACAGTGTTGAATACTTTCAACAGCTGTGGAGCTGTGACAAAAAGCATTCCGGCCTAGTAGTCCACATATTGCTTGGGTTGGCACAATTGAAACATTTTTTAAAGCTCCGATATTTTGAAGGCTTGGGAAAAGCCCCTGTGAGCTAGCTAATGGTATGGAAGTGAAGTAGGCAAGGATAAATGTCCCAATGGCATGTAACAAGAAGCCGAAGTTCCATGAATGAGTTAAGTAATTCATGTTTACAAAAAAGGGTTCTCCTGATAAAGTGTTCCTAAATAAATAATGCCACTAGCTTGCAAACACTTGGAAGCAATGCATTTTAAGCGGTGATGAGATGCTCCGTTTTCGGAAAATATAGGACATGTTCTCACAATGAAGTGATACCAAGATCTTGACCAACGATGAAGACATGGGTGGCAAAATGTTTGCTGTGAATCAAAAGCAAAAAGTCTGAAATGAGTTCCTACATTTCTAAAACTTAAGAATTTCCTAAGTATAAACAATCATCAAGTGCCTACTATGCCAAAAGCATTGCCTTTATAAGGATATTACACATCTAAAAACAAAGCGTCTTGTTTAAGTTACTTTTCATGAACTTATTTAGATGATTTGTGCTTAAGCAATTGCTACTTCTCTGTTAAATTTAATATATGCTTTTAAGAAAGATACATAATAGAATTTCAGAATTTTGTTCCTTGTATATTTGAAATTCTGTATTTGTTAATTTTTTTTTTAATTTTCAAACTCACAGATACTTCATATCATTTGGCATAATATCAAATCCTAGGTAATGCTCCTAGAGATTATTTAGATGCCCCATTTGTCCACAAAGATACTAGTATTCAATATCCCACCACCACTTAAGAAAAGGAGAGTTCTATCTACACCACATGTCACACAAATATCTAACACTTGAAGTTTGAAAAGCACTTTGCCCCTTACCCCCTTATCTTCCAGCCTGTGTTGCTCCATTTAGCCCTTACTAAAGCTGATTAGAAACCCATCACCATCTGTCTCATGCTTTAATATTCAGCAATGGAACTCAGGCTAGGCTTTACTCACACTCCTAGTTATTTGTGGGCTAAACATGGGCCTAATTCTGAATAAATAGTGGTTCTGAGAAGTAAGCAAAGTTACCGTTATTTATTGCATTTCAACGGGAGTGGTACTGTCCCCTCAGTTTGACAATTGGCTCGCCAGGAAGATCGCTGTCTGCCGTTGCCCAGCAACCCTATGGCAACCCCCAGTTACTCTTAGCAAATAGGCCGAAGCAGCAGCAGGAATGCTGGAAGGAATACTTGGGCTCCCAGGTAAGGTGCCCTGCACAGTAAACACTTTGCTAACTGAAGCTCGAGAGCTCAGTCTGCTCTCTAGCCTGGCTTACATCTGTTGCTTCTAACAGTGGGAGGGACCTGGATGGGTCCGTGCATATATAATTTTAAAGTAGCAGTGTACCTCATATTCCAGCTTCCCCCCCTTTTTGCTTCCCCCTTTTCTACTTCTCCTCTCAAGTAATTTAATCCATTTAATTCCCTAATGAAAATGACATCCTATTGTTCCTCAGTGACACAATCAAATTTCAAATGTAACTTGACTTAGATGAGTAATTTCAAGCCATCTTAGACTATAAACTTTGGTAGAGTAATTTTCCCCATTGGAAATTCCCTGTACTAATGAAATCATAGGTCTATTCCAAAACGAATATATATAGTTCTTGGCGTGTCATTCCTAATGATCTGAGATCATTATTCTTTAATCTTCTGATACCTAAATGGCCTAATCCTCAATAGAATTTTCACTGCCCTATACCCCTTAATCATCCAACTGTCTTTCTCTCCTACTTCCACTCCATCTTCTGAATGTGTGCCTCCTCTGGAGGCTGCACAGCATTTGGTAGCCTTCTCTGGAAAATAGGTTTGAGAGCTCAGAGGTTTTGATTTAAGTACCAAAATCTCCTGCTACCTAAATTTCAAATAGTTAAAGATAAGGATGAGCACACCTACAAAATCTTCCTAGAATTCTGTAGTCAGTTCTATGTGCCTTTGGCTACAATTAAATCCCTCTTTGGGGTAACATAGCATGAATAGAGCAGTCAGAAACAGCAGGAATCTATAGCCTTCTGCTTTTTTTTTTCCTTTTCTGAAAAATGGATAGCCTGGTTGGGAAACAGGTGGCAGTTTGCTACTGGTGTGTCTGTCTCTTCTGTAATTATCTTATTTTGGCAGAAGCTCTCTAGGGCACATCAGGTTATTAAAATAGCCAGTGATGAACCATGAATGGTCTCTCTCAAAATCATTCTTTGATTTCCATAAAGCAGGGATGGGAAACATCCAGCTCAGCTGTGTAAGGCCCACAAAATCATTTGCTAAGGCAACTGCAGACGATGAGATGAAAGGTAAGTACAACAACTTCCCACTACTTGAGTGCTATAAGCTGATAATTTTGTATAGCCCATGAATGATATTTTAAAATTTCAAATGAGCCATGGTAGAAAAAAGTTTCCTCACCCCTGCCATAAAGGAAGTAGAAAGAAGTCTGTGTCCTGTTTAGTATTCTTTCCAGTTGTAATGGGTTGCTTTTCTGCAAAATTCTTTTCATCTTCTTGTCAATCATCACATTCTCACAAGGGCAAATTTATAACTAGAAATGAAATATTTGAAAAACTGCTTAGAGGGTCATAGATTTAGAGCTAGAAGAACTCTTATAGGTCATTAAGTTCAACTCTCTCATTCCACAAATGAGGAAATAGAGGCACAGAAAAGTAATACAACAAAATCTAAAGCAATATTTGAACTCAAACTTCCTTTCAAATTTTACCTCTAATATTTAAAACCTATTTAATGTTGGGCAAGTCATACAATTTTCTTGAGTCTCTGTTTCCTCATCTATAAAATGAAGAAGTTGGAGAAGATGGTCCTTTATAATTCTCAATTTATACTTCTATAATTTGTTATTATAAAATGCTTCAGAAAGTCTCACTTACAGTTTGGGGTATGTGACTTACCCACCAAAATACAATCTTTTTGCCTCTGTATCTTTAACTAAAAAGTGAGGGATTTGAAAGAAACATCTGCAAGGTATTTTCCAGTTCAATGATCAATACTTCTATAAATCTAGAACTTGCTATATCTAGAGGTGGAAAATTAAGATGCAAAATATATGTACAAAAATGCTTGGCTACCTATCAAGTCACAAAGTTCCTTTCAGAACCTACTGATTTCTAGAGCCTAAAAGGAAGTTCCCAAAAAGTCTTTGGGAGTGAGCTAGCCTGAGAACTCAGGAATAATGAACACAGCTGAAAACTTACCAATGTTCAGAACCTAGCTAGCTTTCTTATGGTTATAGTACATGTGATATTGCAAGTACATGCCCACTCATGCTGATCTCTATTGTTTCAGGTTTCTTTGAGTCCTACAAGCATTTCATTTTTTTTCTCAATTGGCATAGACTCACAGTTGTACCATCCAGATAAGGCACATCTGGCAGGGCTCTTTTATCTTTGTTCCCAAATTTTGAAGGAACCCAGGTAAGCACATAATCTCACTAGGAGAACAAGGGAGAAGGGGGGAATTTATGACCAAAGAAGGAGAGAACATTATGAAAGGCAAAATAAACAACTTTGATTGCATTAATTTTTTTTTTTTTTTTTTTTGCTTTTTGCTGAGGCAGTTGGGGTTAAGTGACTTGCCCAGGGTCACACAGCTAGGAAGTATCTGAGATTAGATTTGAACTCAAGTCCTCCTGACTTCAGGGCTGTTGCTCTAACCACTGCGCCACCTAGCTGCCCCTGATTGTATTAAATTAAAAAAAATAATTTTTGCACAAACAAAACCTATAGAAACAAGATTAAAAAGGAAGTACAAAGCTAGGGGAAAAATTTTTACAACCAGTGTTTCTGATAAAGGTCTCATTTCTAAAATATATAAAGAACTGTTCAAATTTATAAGAAGACAAATCATTCCCCAAATGATGTGGTCAAAGAATATGAACAATTTTCAGAGGACAAAATTAAAGCCATCCATAGTGATATGGAAAAATGTTCCAAATCACTATTGATCAGAGAAATGCAAATTAAAATAACTCTGAGATACCACCTCACACCTCTCAGATTGGCTAAGATGACAGGAAAAGATAATGATAAATGTTGGAGATGTGGGAAAACTGGTGCACTAATGCAATGTTGGTGGAGTTATGAAATGATCCAACCATTCTGGAGAGCAGTCTGAAACTATACCCAAAGGGTTATCAAACTGTGCATACCGCAGTGCCACTACTGGGTTTGTATCCCAAGGAAATCATAAAGGAGGGGGAAAGATCCCATGTGCAAAAATGTTTGTAGCAGCTCTTTTTGTGGTAACAAAGAATTGGAAAATGAGTAGATGCTTATTGATTGGGGAATAGCTAAATAAGTTGTGGTATATGAAGGCAATGGAATATTTTTGTCCTGTAAAAAAAATTGATGAACAAGCTGATTTTAGAAAGCCCTGGAAAGATTTACTTGAACTGATGCTGAGCAAAACAAATAGAACCAATAATACATTGTGCACAATAAATGCAGATTTAGACTCATCTCAGAGAGCAAAGATACTGCATATTTAAGTGAGTTGCCAGGGAATAGGCAGTCATTCCTATCCTGGGTCCTCTTCTCTCCCTACACTATTTCTTTTGGTGATTTCATTGGATCCCATGGATTCCATTATCATCTCCAGGATGATGTTTCTCAAATCTATGTATTTATCCGTAACCTCTCTCCTGACCTCTAGTCTCTCATATTTCCATCTGACTGATGGAGATCTCAGACTGAATGACCCTATGACATCTTAAAAGTCAACTCATCCACAATTGTATTCCTTATTCCCTCTCCCCCCAAAAAACCTTCTCTTCTTTATTTTCCTGTGACTATTATGGGTACCAATGTCCTCACTCTTCTAGTCATCTTTCTTAAATCTGCATTCTCTCTCACCCTCATCTCAAATCTATTGCCAAGACCTTTCAATTTTACCTTCATAACATCTCTCACATATATCACCCCTTTGTCTCCTCTCACAATGACAACACCCCTATGCAGGTACACATCACCTTACTTTACTGGGCAAGACTAATACACTGTTAGTCTCCCTGACACAAATCAACAAGGTGTCACAGTAGATTAAGTTTTAGACTTGGAGTCAAATGAGTTTAAATCCTGCAGAAATCACTTAATCTTTATTTGCCTCAGTTTCCTCATCTATAGAATGGAAATAATAATAGCAACTATCTCCCAAGTAAATGGAGAAAATCAAATGAGATAATTTTTAAAACACTTTGCAAAACTTAGAGTACTACATAAATGCTAATTGGAAGTCTTTCTCCATTTAAGTTCATCTTCCACTTGATTGTCAAGTGGAATAGTTAGGAGAATACAGCTCCAGGCCTGAAGTCAGAAAAACTGGAGTTCAAATACAACCAATGATACTTATCTCATGTGCTTACCACAGTGCCTAGCACACAGTAGCCACATAATTGACCAACTGTCAATCAACAGCAACAACAAAATTGGGATAATAGGCCCTACCTCCTACGTTTGTTGTAATGATGTAATCATTAAATGAATAAAGATAAAGCACTTTGCAAACCTTAAAGTGCTATATAAATGCTAGCTATTGTATTATTGGTAGTAATTGTAGTAGTTAATCACATGGTACAGATTTAAAGATCTAGTCGCCAGTGCTAAGGAAGATTAGACATAGTGATGACAGTGACAGCTATAGAGATTCTCACAGACAAGAGCCAGCACTAGAAGATAGAATGTCTCTGCCCTCTTGGGGCAAACATCTACTTGCATCATAATACAATAACCCCTAAGGATGTTATTATGAAACATTGGAAAATCCGTCAACTAGGACAGGTCAGCTACCTGATGTTGAAGCATGGTGTTCTCTATGTGAAAGATGGAGTAAGAGAGGAGTAAGGGACCTCAGGGGTCATCTAATTCAACCCCTTCATCTAAAAAATAAGGGAAACGAAGTCCAAAGAGATTAAGTAACTTGCAGAAAGTCATGCAAGTGTTAAGTAGCAGCAAATCAGAGATTCAAAGCCAGAGCCTCTGATTCCAGATCTGACCCTTTTCCACTGCCCCAGTTCTCATGGTAGATTTTTCAGCTCTATATTCAGTCCCAAGTACAACTCAGACAACTGTATCTATAGCATGGGACCATTTAAGAGCACAAAAAAAATCAGTAAATTTCAGAAAACATTTCACCCAAAAGCAGTTAATATTTTTTAAAGTTGGTATGGAAACCCTCAAATATATAGAACATTGGTTGATCCAGAATGACATTTTTGAGGATACAAGATAGCTGAGATTTTTACCATAGTATATAATGGATAGAATGCTGGATCAGGCATCAGGAAAACTCAAGTTCAAATTCAGCCTCAGAAACTTATTTATGTAGCCCTGGGCAAGTTCCAAACTGCCTCAGTTTTCTCATCTGTAAATGGGGAATAATGCAGACAGCTAGGTAGAAAAATGGATAGACTGCCAGACCTGAAGTCAAGAGCTCCCAAGTTCAAATGTGGTCTCAGACACTTACTAGCTCTGTAATCTTGACCAGATCACTTAATCGTTTTTTGCCCAATTTCCTCATCTGTAAAATGAATGAACTAGAGAAAAAAGTAGCAAAACTACTCCATCAACTTTGCCAAGAAAATCCCAGTTGGGATCACAAAGAGTTAGACTCTTTTGAAAAACTAAACAACCACTACCAACAACAAGAAAATGGAGATAATAAGTCTTACCTCCCAGGTTTGTTAAATTATTAAATGAATAAAGGATAAAACACTTTGCAATGCCATATAAATGCTACCATATTAAAAGTAGTGATCATAATAGTTAATCACATAGTACAGATTTGAAAACCAATGAAGATTTCATAAAAAAGGATCTGAAGAATAAATAAGAGTTGGATAAGCAAAATGAAGAGTAGCAGGAATTCTAGGTGAGCAGTACTACATAAATTGAGTAGGGAATAAGGATGGAATGTTGACTTTGCAATCTGAAATTTTTATCAATTCAGGAAAATTCCCAATAAGTCTTCAGAGTATTGTTGAGCCTGGTCCAACAGAAATTTTATTTATTTTTATTTAAATTATATTATTTATAATGGCAACAGTTTGCCATTCTGATTCTATATCTTAGTAGCTATGGCAAGTTAATCTGTCTTTATTCTTTGTCAAAATATTTGAGAACATTACTTCTTGATATTTCAATCTAAATAATGTAAACTCCAAGAAACTGTATGTGCTTGGTGGGGGAACCAAAATAAATAAATAAATAAATAAATAAATAAATAAATAAATAAATAAGCAGCCATTCAAGGTTGGAGTGGGACACCTGTTTGGTCTTCTTATTCCTACTACATCCTTTCTCTTACTCTGGGCAAGGACCAGTCTGAGCAGAGCAGGTAAAGAAACAAGCAAATTACTACTACTGAGCTTTGCAGGGAAGTAACAGCTGTCAAGCAGAGCAAGACAGGTAGGAATGGATGAATAATGTCTGGCCCAGCATTGAATGGGTGGGTGCGCTGAAAATGAAAATTAGGTAAGTTGGAGAGGGACAGCCGGCAGGCGGGGCAGAAATCTGAGCCAGAGCCAAATAAGCAATCAGCAATAATTAAAATACTCCAACTTACAGCAAACAGATACAGGGTAAGGACCCTCTTTGCTAATTATTAAATTATAAGTTTGCTACTAATTCATATTAATTCATAGTTAATTAATACATTGACTTTGTATTAGAGGAAGACCTTACCTGTTAATAAAGAATATGGAGGGGAAAAATCAGATTTTAGGGAAGAGTGCAGTAAGCAAAGATGGTGGTATGTTTGGACTAAGAGAAATAATAGAGTTGGGTGATACTCAGAGCAGTTGCAGTAATTTATAATACAAAATTGTCTACATATATTTAGCCAAGTGAATGAGATACAAAACAGATAAGTTACAAATACTGTCTTACATAGGTAGAAAGAGGCAAGTGTGAAGATAAATTGCAGGAAGAGTCTTTATGGAGAGAGAGTAGTTGTGTGTGTAATTATTTAAGTAAAGACTTATTTTTTTTTCCTCTTCACATAATTAAGAGGTTTATCAATACGATTTTCTAGTTAAGACAAGGACTTCAATGAAGACAAAAGATAGGGCTACAAGGGAGCAGGAAAAGATGGTTAAAAAAACAAATGGATTAAATAACTTAGGAAGATACATTTTCAGCCACTGTACAAGAAATCTTTTAAGTAAACATAGGCCACTTTAATCAAGACAATGGAAATAAACAAAGAAAGGAAGACCATATTATATAATTGATTGCAACATATAATTTTAGATCCAGAAGAGATCTTTGAAAAAAAAATCTTGTTTAACTCTTTTATTCCCAAATAAGGAAAGGCCTTAAGAAGTCAACTGAGCAGCAACTAAAAAACAACATACCATTCCTGATCTGTCCTATCTACCATAACAAAATTATAGGATTTCTCATTTGGAAAAGACCTTAAAAAAAAGACCTAAAGAAAGAATAGAGGCAGCTAGGTGGTGCAATGGATAGAGCACCAACCCTGAAGTCAGGAAGACCTGAGTTCAAATCTGGTCTCAGACTCAGAGGAATGACTAGTATAACACTTCTGGTAAAATAGTCATCCAAGACCTCTAATGAAAGGTCTTGTTCACTTGAAGCTTAGGAACAAGTACTGCATTGATTTGGGAAAGGTTTATCTCAGCAAGTTAAGTATTATCCATATTTTATAGTTTTGGAAACTAAGGCAAAGTGAGTTTAGTGACTTGCCCTGGATCAATTAAGTTAATGAACATCTGAGACTAGATTTAAACTTCTTGACCACAGGCCCAGTGCTCTGTGAACCATATATATTTTTCTATTATTTCTGTATTAGTTATGTTGTGAAAGAAGAAATTGAAAAGGAAAAACACACACACACACACACACACACACACACAAAAGTATGTTTCAATCCACATTCAGACTCCATTAGTTCATTTTCTGGATATGGATAGAATTTTCTATCATTTGTTTTCTGGAATTGTCTTGGATCATTGTATTGCTGAGAAGAACTAAGTCAATCAGAGTTGATCATTGTGCAATATCACTGTTACTACATGCAATGTTCTCCTGGTTATGCTCACTTCATTCAGCATCAGTTCATATAAATCTTTTTTCTGAAATCCATCTGCTTATCATTTCTTATGGCACAATAGTATTCCCTTATATTCATATATCACAACTTGTATAGCCATTCTCCAATTGATGGGCATCCTTCTCAGTTTCCAATCCTTTGCCACCACAAAAAGAGCTACTACAAATAATTTTGTTCATATAGGTCTTTCTCCCCACCCCCACCCCCACCCCCACCTTTTTTTTTTTTTTTTTAACAGTTTCTTTGAGATAAAGACTTAGTAATAGGGGCAGCTAGGTGGTGCAGTGGATAGAGTACAAGGCCTGAAGACAGGAGGACTTGAATTCAAATCTGATCTCAGATGTTTAATACTTCCTAGATGTGTAACCCTAGACAAGTCACTTAACCCCAATTGCCTCAGGGGAAAAAATACTTGATATGCACAGTTCAATTGCCTTGTAGACAGAGTTCCAAATTGCTCTCCACAATGACTGGATCACCTCACAATTACATCATCCATGCATTAGTGTTTCAATTTTCCCACATCCCCTTCAACATTTGTTATTTGCCTTTTCTGTCATATTAGCCAATCTGACAGGTATAAGGTAGTATCTTAGAGTAGTTTTAATTTGCATTTCTCTAAATCGATAGAGATTTAGAGCATTTTTTCATATGACTTCAGATACAAGCATAACTTATTTGGGGAAAGATTTGGGGAAAAGACTCAAAATGACTAAAATAAGAAAAATCAAAGTAATAACTTAGAGGTATTAGCTTCACCCATTAAATTACCAAAGTTGGTAAAGTATTAATGTTGTCAGGGATGTAAGAAAGTAGGCATGCCAATTCACTGCTGAGAGAATTATGAATTTGTCCAACTGTTTTGGAAAGCAATGAAGAAATATATATATTAAGGTCAAACAAAATGTCCTCACTCTTTGACTCAACATTTCTACTTTCAATATTCTCAGAGGAAGAAAACATCTGTCAAGACAAAAAGAATTCATAATAGTGCTTATTTTAAAAATAAATAACTAGAAACAAGCTAGAAAATTATTTATTAAATGGTAGATATGGGAATGTATTGGAATGGTACTTCATGGTGACAACAAAAAATAGGAAAATTTCATTGAAATACAGAAAGTCTTTTATGAAGTGATTCAAAGTGAAGGAAGCAAAACATTAAGAATGTAGATGTTTACCTCAACCATCTGTGTTGATATCACCTTGTTAAAGGTAACTTTTTTTCTTTTAACAGATGTCAAAACTACATTAAAAAATCAACAACAAACACTTTTTTTGTTTTGTTTTGTGTAATGATTGTTGAGTTCCTTGGGGAAGAGTCAGGCAATTGTTTTTATTATAATTTAGTTAATTTTGAAAAAAAAAAAAGTTCTAACTCAATTGGCCACCAATGACCCCCAGGATCTAATACCAATAAATTTTCCCACTTATTTTCTATCAATCTTTTCTTCATGTTTTATGCTGCAAAGTAGACTGCTTACAAACTCCTTTTGTCCCACACTTTCTCACCTTTGTGCTATTGCTTAAGCTGTTACCTCTGCCTAGTATACTCCTCCTTGCTTCTTTTAACTCTTCTAATTCTTCATGACCATATTTGGGAGTTTCTTGGCAAAGATACTAAAGCAGCTTGCCATTTCTTTTTCCATTTCCTTTGGCAGATGAAGAAACTGTGGCAAACAGGCTTAAGTGACTTGCCCAAGATCACACAGCTAGTAAGTGTTGAGGCTACATTTGAACCTAGAAAGATAAGATTTCCTGACTCCAGGTCTGGTGCTCTATTCCACTTTGTCACCTAGCTTCCCCACTTTAACTCTTACTAATTTTTAAAAACTAAACCACAATATCTTCTTCAGAAAGTTTTTTTCCTTTGATTTCTTCTTCAGTTCATAATAAAACACACATACACAAACACAATTCATGTAATACTTTCTTATATACTTATACACACACACAC
Source organism: Myrmecobius fasciatus (assembly GCA_023553655.1). Lineage (NCBI taxonomy): Eukaryota > Metazoa > Chordata > Mammalia > Dasyuromorphia > Myrmecobiidae > Myrmecobius > Myrmecobius fasciatus. Next base: position 3,755 of record JAJPUD010004819.1, on the reverse strand, counting down.
ACACACACACACATATATATATATATATAGAAAGAGAGAGAGAGAGAGAGAAAGAGACAGAGAGAGAGACAGAGAGAGACAGAGAGAGAAAGAGAGA
>JAJPUD010004818.1:143500-181730 GCA_023553655.1 Myrmecobius fasciatus | reverse complement strand
TTAAACAAATGGAGAGCACTATGGTGCTGTATAAGGAATATGATAGTGTGTAAGGTACTCAGAAATGTTTGTAGAATGAAAAATAAATTAATAAGTGGCTAATAGTAATAACAGATATAGTGCTAATGGTAGTAAGAGTAATTATAGTAAATGTGGTACTTTAGGGTTTGCAATGTATTCCTGACTCCAAGTTGATCCCCCTCACTATTTATTATGCCATTTAGCTTTTTCCATTTAATGAATAAATTAAATGAGATAACTTAATTCTCTTAATTAATATGCACTTAGGGAGTAAGTAATAGATATTCTGATGCTTTGAAGGATCAATTATTTCATCTTTCTTGATGTCTCTATACTTGTTACATTAGGACAGATTGCATCTCATTTTGCCTTCATAAACTGGGTGATTCCTGTGGATGACCTTCCAAAAAACTTCTATAAAATTTTTATTAAGTAGACTAGAAATGCCCCCTAGGTATTTTAGTATTTTAAGGATATCTAATGCTTGGATAGTCAAACTGTTAGGCTATACTTTCTATTACTGGCCACATACTTTTTTTGATTAGTCAATCAACAAGCACTTATAAGGTGTTCTGCTATGTAGTAGACACTGTGATAGTAGCTAAGGAGACAAATCCAAAGACTGAAACAATTTTTATTCTTATTCCTTTGATGATATACAGTACTTTTATCTTCAATGTCTAGACTATAGTAAACTTGATACATGTTAGCTGACGAAATAAATTTCTTTCATGATAATTCTCACATGGAAGTTATTGTTGTTAATATGTTGCAACTTAGTGTTACTCTTTTCATTGTCCCTTGAGTCACCTAAATTTTCTTATGAAATCATATTTTTTGATATTGTTGCATATAACTACAACAGAAGCATATTGTTATTGTACAGATTGACTCTATTGACAAACAACAACTTGGAATGGTGAAAATGTTATTTGCACATTTACAAAATGGAAATTCCCATCTGTAATATCTGTCTAATAGATATTGTTGGATAGCATAATTCAAGAAGCCTATGAAATACATGTTATGGGCTGGGCAATATGTATTCTTCATGTATTTGGTTTTTCTTTGTGGATTTTCAGGACACTCTGGTGTGAATGGCACTGGAACTCATTAAAGAGACCCTATCTTGGGCAGCTAGATAGTACAAGGGAAGACTCATCTTTTTGAATTCAAATATGGCCTCACATACTAGCTGTATGACCCTGGAAAATCACTTGATCTCATTTGCAAAATATAATGGGGAAAGGAAATACAAACCATTCCAGTGTCTTTTCCCCCCTATTTAATAGTATTTTATTATTTTTACAATCACTTGTAAAGGTATTCAACATTCATCTTTGTAATATTTGGAGTTCTAAATTTTTCTCTCTCCTTTTCTTCCCCAGAGATAGTAACCAATATGATGTAGGTACAATCATATTAAACATTTCCACATTAGTCTTGTGAAAAAAGACTCAGAACAAAAGGGAAAAACCCTGAGAAAGGGGGGAAAACCCCCCCAAAGTGAAAATAGTATGCTTCAGTCTTTCTCTGGATGTGTGGATAGCATTGTCCATTAGGAGTTTTTTGGAATTGTTTTGGATCATTGTATTGCTGAAGGAGCTAAGCCTATAGAGTTGATCACTGCACAGTGTTGCTGTTACTATGTACACTGTTCTCCTCACTTCTCACTCCTCTCCTCACTCCTGATTCTACTCCCTTCACTCAGCATCTGTTCATGTAGGACTGTAAGGATTTTTCTGAAAACTGCCTACTCATCATTTCTTATAGCACAATAATATTCCATTACATTCATATACCAAAATTTGTTTAGTCATTGCCCGATTGATAGCATTCCGGTATCTTTGATAAGAAAATCCCAAATTGGGTCATTTGGACAATTCTGAAATGACTGACTAACAACAAATGACATTCTTGGGTTTGATATATAGTGTTCTCTTTAAAAGAAGCACCAGGACAACCTTGACATGTATTACAATTCCCTCTTTCATTTGAACTCTGTATTGGACATCTTTCACAAAAATAGCAAAAGTTTTTGGCAAGCATATATGCACCTTTTAAATTCCTCAGTTGATATTCATAATTAGTGGATCATGGGACAGTTATTTCTCTGTTTATCAGGTAGCTACATGGGATGATGAATAAAGTAAAAAATTCCTGCCTTAGATATATATTAATTCTGTGATCCTTGACATGTCAGTTATTTTTTGCCTCAGTTTCTTCACCTATAAAATGAGTGTAACAATGATATCTCCCTTAAGCTTATGAAAATACAATAAGATAATAAGTACAAAGTATTTTGCAAGCCTTAAATCATTATATAAAGGCTAGGTATTATTATCTCTGTGGCTATATCTTTCCCACTGTCTGTATGTTAATAAATGAGCAGTAAAACACTTTGATAGAGATGAGTTTTTAGGTCTACATTTTTTTGGTAGCAAGTCAAAATCTTTTTTTTCAAATTAATAAACAACAAACAAAACGAGATGTTTTATTCCTTATACTTCTCAATAAAATATATAGGTAGTCTGATATAAAAATAATCTGCAAAAACCTATCTCATATTTTTCTTGAAGATATCTTTGAAATGTGCATAGATTTTTATTATAGAGTTGAGATAGGAAGGTAGATAGGTAGGTCAGCTGTCATAGAAATCTTCTTGGTTTAATAATACTGTCAATCCCCCTCCCTCATTCTTTGAGATACTTTCCTTCTGTGAGAACAACCTTGAGAACAGGTTGTTGGTATTTTGTGTAACATCCAAGAGAGATTTCTTCTGTTCACATTTGAATAAATCCAAAAATTCTTCCCAACTTAATATTTTGAAGTACCATTTCCATTTCCTTATTTATAAAGTTATCAGGTATTAAAGTCCAGATATGGTAGTCCCACTGTTGTTTTTAATGGGAGTAGATTTCAATAAAATACCTGGCATATTATGCAGTTTCACATCTATTTGAAATTTATTCTTCAAGATGATTTTGTTCATCTGTGTTTCATGCCTTTTTTCCTTCAAAAATAAATCAAGGACCTATTAATGTAATTGATAAAAAACAAAATATCAGAATTAGTCTTGTCAAAGACAATTATCTCTTGATGACTGTTTTTCCAAATAGCTTTCAAAATAATAATAATACTTTTCCTTATAGTGGTAAAGGAGGTAGACTTGGTACAAGATAACCATTTGTGCCATCACATGGTTTGCTTTTTATAAGCCAATCTCAGTTGTTCTATACTATCTCCATTTTGAATTGAAAGTGAATTTCATGCCAGTTTTCTTGTATTTTTCACTGAGAGAAGGAATAATTTTGTTCTTGTTCCTCATCTAGGAACTTCTTGAATTGAAAGAGTTTGTGTCTCAGCACAGTGAAGCACCACAACCTACACTACAGTGGTAAAAAGTAGAAAGCATTCACACCAAATTTTTCCATGCACTTATTTCCCCTCCAATTGGTTTTTGCTGTTTTGGATGATGTTCTACTGTAAACCTCCAAATCTTTCTCTATGTCTATCACTATCAAGGTGATAAGGCAACCATTTTATTACTTTGTATTTTTAACTTCTGAGTATTCTCATTGCTTTCAAAAACTTTGTAGTTAATGTTTTTGATACCTAACTTGGTAGATGTCCATAGCCACTCTTCTCAATTTCTTTTTTAATTTGAATCCCTTTTGATGAGATTTTCAAGACTACAGACAGATTTGTATTGTTTTTTTTCTTTTTACAATTTATTTTAATGTATTCAGCATTTCTTGCTAAGAGCCCACCTTCCTATTTTTTTAGTTGTGATGAGAAATTCAAGTCAGTCTAAAATATCATATTTTAAATCAACTGTTCATTTTTTCAAATTTCTTTTCTGAAACTGTTCATAGCAGAGGTAAAAACATCACCTCCCCTGTGCCCCAGTGCCTGCATTTCTTGCTCCCAAAACCTATTCTTATACAATGCCTTCTAGATTCTCTTTAGCATAATCATTGTTTTCATGAATCACTAAAAATAAGTATTAAGAATCAGGTTTGACAATTCTTGGCAAGTTCTCTATTGTCTGTGGAATATGCAGAAGGAAGAAGCAGGTTAATATCTGATTTAAGGTGGTGAGGATTTAGGGAAAGGTGACCATGTATTAGACATTGGTTGCTGAATTTAGAGAGTACTGATAAATCATGTAGTGCAGATGCAATGGAACTTAGTATCAAATTAGAAAGAATAATTAGTTAAAGTGGGAAGCTTTAAGCGGGTATCAGAGTCAAGGGAGGTAATTTCCAGCCTTTCTTTTTTATCTAACCACAGTCTGAATGAGTGCATGGGAAGATTTGGTGTGATGTTTTCACTTTCTCTACCACTGTGGTGTCACTGCTTTACACATACTGTCCTGAAACCTATCTCTATCTAGCTTATTCTTATTAGTTATAGGATGAAACAATAACTTTCCCTACCATTTGTACCAAGAACAAACATTACTATTTATGGTTCTGGAATTAAATGTCAAAAGACTCATATAGAATAGGTTTTATGATTAAATCTACCAAAACAACATTCCTCCCCCACCAAAATTATCTTTTATTGAAACTTGAATTGCTTACTTGCCTTATTTACCACCACAATCAATCTTCATTTTCTGCTTCATTTGTCTATTTTTGCAAAAAATTTACTCTCAAAATATATTTTATATGAATGAAGTCTGGCAGTATTATCTACCATAAAGTGAGAGTATAATTTCACTTCCTTCAAGGCTGCCATGGTCAGTAACACCAACTTGTTATTTGGTTGTTTTGAGCCGTGTCTGATTTTTTATGACTCCATCTGGGATTTTCTTGAGAAAGATATTGGAATGTTATATCCTTCTCCAACTCATTTTGCAGATGAGGAAACTAAGACAAATGGTGTTTGCCCAGTATCATAAAGCTAAGTAATGTCTGAGGTCAAATTTGAACTTAAGAAAATTATTTTTCTTGATTCCAAGCCCCAGCACTATTTCCACTGCATCATCTAGCTGCCCCTGTATCAGTATTCCCTTCAAAGCATAGCCTTGGAATACCTGAAAAAAGTAATTCCAAACAATAGTTAAGTAATCTTCCTTTTATTATCAATAAGTATGACTTAGTTGAACTTAGTGTCTATCTTGTCAACTGCTTTTAACAAGACTTGTGAGGTTGTGTAATAGTTGTAAGAACCAGTCCTAGGTGCCAGGGTAAAATGATTTCACTTGGGAAAATTGTTTTTCCTTCTTTAAACTCTAATTCTTAACCCCTTAAAACTCATAGGTGAAATAGGTGATAGAGAACAGTCTGGAGAAACATATAATACACATTGATGTGTAACATTTAGCTGAACTGGTGAAACAGCTTTGGACATCCATATGGAGATTAGCTGGGAGCAGGATGGCCTGATTACTTGACATCTTGATTATAAAATCACAGGGTACATTGGTCAGTCACAATTTCTCAGTCTCTCTTTTTTCTCTCTCTGTCTCTCCATCTCTTTTTCTCTCTCCTCCCTCTCTCTTTCTCTCTGTCTCTCTCTGTCTTTCTGTTTCTGTCCCTCTCTCATTTTCTTTTGTCTTTCTATCTCTTCCCCCTTTTTCCCTCTCCCCTACTGTCTCCCTCTTTCTGTGTGTCTCTTCCTGTCTCCCTCCTTCTTCATATACAAACACAAAACAAGATATGTGTATGTATGCATGTGAATGGATCTGCACTTTAAAAACTAATCTAAATGCTTATAATTGTCATTTCCTTTAAAGAAATCATGAACCAAACACCATTAAAATTTCAGTTTATAATACAAGCCTATTCTTGTACTATACAAGGAGAAAGGTTAAGAAAACACAAGGAGAACAAAATGGCTTCTGAGATGAAACCTCTTCTTGTAGGAAAGCTTTTCTATTTATTAGAATGCAGCAAGCTATTATTCATTGTAATTTAAATGTTTAGCAATTCTATGAAGACAAATATATGAGAATGTACATTTAAATAATTTTATGCTATACTTTAAATTTTGTTGCAAAAGGTCCATTATATTTATTAGTGTTCATTGAGCCAAATTTACTTCAATTACCCTGTGGTTCTGAGTGGTTTTCTAGTATGCTGGTTGAGGAGAAAAATAATAAGAGGATTATATTGAACAGTCCCATTAAACTCAATAAGAATAAAGACATCTATATTGAACAAGGTACATCTTTTCATTAAATAAGTCATCAAAATCATTTTAAGGGAAATGCTATTCATTAGATCATATTTATTAGGCCCTGATTGGAAGATATTTTTGTTCTACATTTAAACTTTTTGGATATGTGTTCATTCTAAAGTAAATTTAATTATTCTGTGATAGCCAACAAATTGATGTCAAGATGGTAGATTCAGGGTCATAGCAGGAAAAATATATGCAATCTGCACCAATCTGTCTGTTCCCTTTGGCATCATATAAATAAATCCTAGTGACTAGTCAAGTGGTAATTGTTCTGAATGTCTTACTAATCATCTCTGGGGGATAGGGGCTACCTTTCAAAAACCAGATGGTTTAGAAGATATAGCAGTTTTGCAATAGAAATCATTAAAGAATTCTTGAAATCACCCCAATATAAAGAAGTTAAGACTGAATTTGGGATAGTAAAAGCAAGCCAAAACTGAGCCTTTACTAGGTACCATTCTGAACTCACATCTCTATATTGCTGAGAGTAGTGAAGAGAATTTTAGTTTTCCTGCCAGTGGTATTTTTGTATATAAACAGTAAGACACTGATAGAAGAAAGGTAGGAAACAATGCAATCCAATCAAAGGAATCTTTTTTCTTTGTTGAAAGCAATAGTTTTTATATAATGAAACCCCCTTTTTCTATCAAATATAGGATTTTTCTAAACAACTCTAATTTCATGGTGGGATCTGTTATTGGAAGTTTGGTGCCAAGATGCTTATTAATTCATCTTGTGTTATTTTTTTACTAGGATTTCAGATTCAGTCTCCTAAAAAATCAAGGCATTGGTTCTTTATGACTGTTGAACTAAATATATGTTAACAAATGGAGCCCCCTCCAAAAAAAGTCCTACTAGAACACCTGGAAAATCCTGGCTTTCCACAAAGTATATTTATATATTAGCGTATTTACTATTTTTGGATTTCATTTGTAGTTCTGAAAAAATTAATGCTCCCTAATGTGATTTACTCTTAAAATAAATAACAGAGTAAAAAAGGCAGGTCTATAATGGATAAGTGAAGAAGAAATCCCCAGGAATCTTACAAACATATCACCTTTACTGATGATGTTTACCCAATGCACATCATGATTTTTTTTTAGAGAACTCTATTTAAAAGCTTTTGCTGAAGTGTGGCAAGTGTCCTATTGAGTTTAGAAAAGGAGAAAGCCAGAAATACTACTGTGATGTAATATATTTGCCAATCTTGGAGAGAAAAATCTAGCATAAGTCAAGTCCACATGCAAGCAAAAAGATTATTGAAACCAGAGTCAGAGGATCAAAACTTGTGTGGATACTTATAACTGCAACTGGGAACAACCTAAGTCTCCATTTTTTTTTAAATTCTATAAACTGTGGTTAATGATCCATGTGATACCTACCTTCTATCTTGAATAAGATAATGTAATAACAAATAAAATCCTATGTAAATGTGAACTACTATTATATAAAGCATAATTTAAATATGTGAAAATGAAGAAGGCAACATAGGATGAATACACACACACATTTTATATATGTAATTCTTCAATTCTAATCCAGGACAGATTATATCATCAATTGAAGTCATTTGATCTATGAAGAAGAGTTAGATTGAAGTTGAGCCCAACTGCACTGTATCACCAGGTACTAATAAGCAAGATATTTAGGGATATCAGAGGGAAAAGAATAGGTGAATCTTTAATGAGGAGGCCAATATCTCATGACAGAATTCCTCCACATATGAAGAATGAAAGAAATATGATTAATTACAGAGAGCACCAAATTAGAAAACACAGGTTTATGTCTTGATACTTACTAGCTTGTTCTAATTTAAACGTAATTGGAATAGGGATATGGGAAAAACATCTGATTACTATTAACCCAGCAATTGAGTTTGGGGTATGTCCCACTTATGTGACTTTTATATGCATACCTTGTTGCCTTCTTATGGGGAACAGCATCAGAGAAAGTGTGATGTTGGTACTGCTGAAGTGGTGGGTTTATGGTTCTGGGTTTGTTGCCCACCACACTGAAGAACAGTTAAGATCAAACCCTTGTTGTCCTTGAGAACATTGCCTCTGAGGTATTCCCCTGCTGTAAGGCTATGCACCTGACAGAGTCAAGGCCAACTTGCAAGGAGAAATTAATTGCTGAAGATTTGAGGAGTTATATTTTTTATTAAGATGGGAAGAGATGAAATTAAAGCAAGATCAGGACTGGAGGGCAGGATTTTCTCTTTGTAGCAAGACTTAGAAGTCTCTCTGGAGGGAAAGGTGAGAGAATACTAGAGAGGAGGGAGGGGACAGCTTTTCCTTGACACTTGGAAGAAAAACCAGCCTAATAGCATGGATAGCTATAGTTCCCTTCCTCAAACCCAAGGTTTCAAGGGAGGTTTTAAGAGGTGAAAGCTAAAGGGACAAGCAACGAGGTTTAAGAAGTGTTTTATTTTAATTTTTTTTTCATTTCATTTGGTTTATTCTGGATGCTTGCTCAAACTGCTACAATCTAGGGCATGATCATAATATACCACCTTTCTCTTCCATGGGGAAAATCAGCAAGCTTTCTTAATTCATTCTCCAGTTCATAAAAATAAGGATTATTATCTTCTCTTTTTCCTTTTTTCTTCTTTTCTTTTTTATTTATTTTTAACATGAGTTGCTTTATGAATCATATTGGAAGAGAAAAATCAGAGAAAAAGGGAAAAATCATGAGAGAACAAAAAAACAAAAAAGAAGTGAACATAGCATGTGTTGATTAGCATTCAGTCTCTTTAGTTATTTTTCTGGATGCAGATGACATTTTCTGTCCAAAGTCTATTGGTATTGCTTTAGATCACTGAACCACTGAAAAGAACCAAACCTTTCATAGTTGATTATTGCACATTTTTGCTGTTATTTTGTGCAATGCATTTCTGGTTCTGCTTGTTTAGCTCAACATTAATTCATATAATAAATCTTTCCAGATCTTTCTAGTCTTCTCTTTGTTTAATTCCAATCCATCTGTGTTATAAAATAACATCTAAGACCTGGTTGACTTTGGTGCCCAATCTTTTTCTTTTTGTCAAATGAATAAAGGGACATGAGTACAAAGATCTAACATACTTGGAAGGATGTTACTTTGTCTCTGAATATGTCTGTCATATCTTTCCTTGTCTCTCTTCTATCCCTTTTCCTTTCTGGGGGATAATGAAACATAGATTTGGACAGTTAATGGAAGCCTCTTCACCAATGAGGAATAGAAGAGTAGAAGAGGAAAGGATGAAGAATTCTGTATATATGTTTCATTAGCTCACTCCAGTTTTAGCTGTTTCCACTGCTACTGTTACCTATCGAACCTCCAATCATCATAACCCTTTGGACTGTAACCTCCAATCACCCACAATAGCCGCCTACCAAAAAATCTTTGGGTGGAAGAGAGGCAAGAAACTGAGAGAGGATGTACCCCTCAAACACTCCAGTCTGGCCTTGGAATTCCTATGGCTTAACCAAAGGAGAGTCTCTATGAATGCCTTCTCAGAATTTTTATCAACATCAGATTAAAAACATTTCTCTTACTTATAAATCTGGACAAAAGTCTCCATTTCCATAAGTAGTAATGGTTTCCTTCATTTATCTGGGCAGGCTTACTGACTGGAATGATGAATGAGGCTCCAGATTTTTAAAAAATCATATAATGATGTAAAATGCATGAAGCCTGTCCAAATACAAAACTGATTTTTTGGATTATAATAATATCTTACTTTTCTGTGATACTTTAAGAGTTGCAAAGTATTTTACATATATAGGCTCATTTGCTAATTCCAATTCCCTGACACAAATAGTTAGGTTGAGAGCTTATCTTCACTTTACAAATTGCAAAACTAAAGCTTAAAGTGGTTGTGATTTGCCTATGGTGACATAGTAATATCTGAGAAAGGATTTGAAAACTCAGGTCTTTTATGGCTTTCACATCTAATATTCTTGCTACAACACATTGCTAATCAGCATCAGAAAGTTCAACTTATTCTGCTATCTATTGATCAGGGAAATTTAACTCAATTAATGATGGTTTTTTGCTTCCATTTGGTTGAATAGCTAAACATATTGAAAACTTACATTTATAAAGACATAAAGGGTTTAAGGTGTAGTCAGAGTGGGGAGCTCCTGGTGGACAGTCAACATAGGTTGCAGCCCATTTCTGTCTTAGTAACTGAGGCCAAGGGAGTTGTTCAAAGTGAGTAAAAATTAAATGACTTGCTCAGGATCATTACCTTTGTAATATTAGAAAGTTATTTGAAGCTTGACCTTCTGAACTCCAAGCCCCAAACTATGCATTACTTTATAATAGTTCCCATAGTCCCTGGAGTAACAGAGTACCCACTCTGCCAAAGTCAGGCATAGGGGAGAAAGTTGTATGCTGATAAACTATTATTCTTGATTCACTTGGCTGCAAGTGAACTTGTTATAATTGAGGTACCTATGAATCATGCTGAAAATTGCTTTCTCTGTTAGGTATATATAACTTAGGAATCTCACTGGTTTAAAGAGTAAATGCAGGGCACTTGAGCTGGGGGCTCAGTGGCAAAATTAATCAAAGAATAATGTTTCCCCCATGTTCCCACTTATAGTCTTCTAGTGGATTGCCTTTTTAATGCATTAGTTTCTCAGGTTTTAAGATGTTATTCTCTCTTAATAAAAATTTATATTTATATATTATTTTTAATATTTACAAACAAACACTATGCATTAGGCTAAATGGGACTTTGATAAACTAGAAGACAACCAAGATGGTGAAGAATTTGAACTTTAGCTTGGAAACAAGACTTGCAAAAAGTACTTTAGCTGCCTTTAAGGATTTGAAAGACATTTACCTAGAAGATTCAGTTTGGTCCACTAACAGTAGTAGATATGTTTCAAAGAAGCAAAATTTAGATTTGAGGAAATGTGAAAAGTCCTAACAATTTGAGCTATGCAGAAGTAAATGTGACATAAAGAGAAGTTTTACTTTTTACAAATGAGGAAACTGAGGTGTAAAAATGTTAAGTGAATTGATCAAAACTCACACATATGGTAAACAGAAGAGATAGGACTTGTATTCTATTCCAGTCTTCTTATTCCAAATCAAGAGTTCTTTTCATCATATCATGTTGCTTCCGTGGCAAGTCAGTGCACATTTATTAAAAACTTACAATATTCCAGGCACCATGGACTAAGTTATGGCAGTACAAAAAAGGGAAAAAAGTCTCTTCTCTCAGTGAACGCAAAATATAATGAAAGAGATTAACTAGAAATAACTATGTAAAAACAACTTAGAAAAGTAGGGGTAATCTCAGAAAGATTCAAGTCTGAGGAAAGACCCTAAAAATAAAGATTGGGAAAGGTTGAGACTCAGAGAAATCCAGGGCAGTTGAAAAAATGATGAGGACAGAGAGAATTGCAAACATGAGAAGAGCCAGTGGAAATGCAGGGAATTGTGAAAGAACAGTTGTGTGAGGGACAGCAAAGGAAGCCAGTATCATTGCATTGTAGGGTATATGGAGGAGAATAGAGTATAAGAAAATGGAAAAATAGAAAGGGATCTGGTTGTGATGGAGTTTAAAAACTAAACAAAGGATTTTATATTTAATCTTGAAGGTAATGGAAGCACTGAAGTAAGGGTGTGTGTGTGTGTGTGTGTGTGTGTGTTTGATGTTTAAGAAAATCGTTTTATAGATGTTAATCATTACAGAAAACTTTAAGTAAGAGATGGAATTTTCAATAATCTAAATTGTTTGGCTAGACAAAGATGGGACATTACATGTAGAATGGTACAAGAGATAGTAAGTCAACTCTGGAGTCAGGAAGATTTGAGTTCAGAGCCTGCATCCTATAAATATTAGCTGTGTGACATGGAAATAAAGAGATAACATGGGACTCCAAGATGATACATGTAGGTAACAATTAACATGGCAAGAATGAACTAAAACAAAATATTTGTATAAATATAGCTTTATTATCATGATTTCCAAGCTAATCTTATAAGATTTTGAGACAGAGGGACAATATGGTAGGCACATGTGAGACATGTCCCAGTGGTCTCTCCAAAGTAGTATGTTAGAGATCAGACTTAAATAAACTCCAACCCTCTAGGAGTTGGAGACTCAGGAGACTCAGATAATTTGCCCGGCATTTTGGACCTTTTTACCCTCAGAAGAGCATGCTGATTTTGTCCCTTGGTCTAAGTGGCACTAGTTTGGTTTGGAGTTAGCCACATTAGCTAATAAAACTCAAAGACTTTATTTAAATGATTACATTCAAATGAATGACTTGAAAATCTGTATTGAGGTTTATGATTCTCTCCTTGGCAGTTGTATTCCAACTCTGGCACTCAAAGTGGTGGGGAGGGTAGGGAGGTAATGGTCAAAATTAACTTCCACAGTCAGGCAAGACATAGAAAGCTCTTAAAATCCCAACATTTTTGTTGTTGTTTTTTATGAATCACCAGCTTATCAGGGGAAGGGCTGAGATATGTCAGGAACATCCTTTATTTAGCCTTTTATCTGAACTGTAGAAGTAAAATGTAGGAAGAAAGGTGCATTAGGGCATGGATAGGGTTAGAAGGGAGGGAGAAAATGAGTGATTTGGGACATCCGGTATCTATTACTTCTCAAAATAACCATGCAGCAAGTGAAAATTAGTGTATGTCATATATATATATATATATATACATATATACACACACACACACACACACACACACACACATATATATATATATATATATATATATATATATATATATATATATATATAATTGCCTCTCTGCTTCATTGCAAATGCATCATTTAAGCATTTACTCTTGTGAGTGATTTGCTCATCATCTTTTCTTCTGGTATGGTTTGTGTTGAAATATAGATATGAGGAAAATATATTCTTTGTAGAGCTAGGGTGGAGGAAGAAACTGGATTAATTTCAATTCACAAACACTGCAGGAACCTAAAATTCCAATTTTCTTTTCACAGCATTAATGAAAACTGGACAGTGGGAACAGTCAAATATTCCCCTTTAAATCTGAGACTATTTTCGAGAGCTGACTAGAATTATAATAACTTTCCAATCTATTATGACACAATATAGAGCTCTGGCTTAATATGATCATTTTAGACAATTTTTTTTCCTGGATGGGATGGAAACGGAATTTAAAATCGATTATTTTTAGTCTAGTCTACAATAAAACCAAAAAGACTGGTCAGAGAGTCTTAATGAGAAAAAATTCAATAAACGCATCTTGCCAATACTTTTGAGAATGGATCATTGCAAGACCAAGGATGCAGTAATTCCTGTTAATAGAATGATATATGTTGATTATTATGCATTTTATGGCTCTTTGTATCATCTCCTGAACTTCCCTTTGCAGCATACTCAATTATTTTGTGTTTTTATCTATTTCGTCTTTTACTGTTTTATTGTTCAGATTGGTAATCTTTTTAAAAACTTCTTCAGTACTGAAAGCCTAAATTTTCTTTGGCCCCAATCCATAGTGAAACTGTAGTTTACCTGAAGTATGACAGGGTCATGTTCAAATGCCATGACTATTCACTAACAGGAATGCAGAAGAAATAAAATCAACAATAAAAGTTGCCCGGCAACTATAATCTAGTCCTCAACTGCTTCTTTTGGAAATGACACAAATATAAGAAAATAACAGTGAATGAAGACACCATTCAAGTATACAAAGTGGTTTTGGTAAAGGTATCAGTTTGAGTAACTTAAGAGAGCTTTGGGTAAAGGTAAGACTGCTAAAATGGCCATTCTTTAAAATATAAAATCATTTCCCCCTTCCATATCCTACTATAATGTCATGGGACCCTAGACTTAAAGCACAATTTTATTATTTTAGTGTAAAGGCTTCTAGCTGAAGGTCAAGTCTTTTTTTTTTTTAAAGAATATGAAATTGACTCAGTATTCCATTTATTCAATCAACAAAAATTCAATAATTCTTGACCTTAGTGTAATAGGGCAGCTAGAATGTATAAACAAGTAACTAATACCATGTAGAATGAAAAGAAACTTTAAAAAGAGAGGCATTCCATGTATTTTTGTTTAGTCAGAGGAGATAGTATAGCTGGCTAGAGAGTGTTGAGACAGAGCAGAGAATAGAATTGGGAAAGGTTCAGAAGAATATGACTATTCGCATGGCCCTTGAGAAACAAGTAGAGCAGAGCTGAAGTAAAAGCATTCTGGGTTGAGGGAGCATCATGAAGAAGGCAAAGAGCCAAGAAAATGAGAGGAATATTAAGTAGATAACAAAAGCTTCAGTTTGACTGGCAAAAGTCTGGCACTTGGCACTTAAATACTTTGGATAGTGCATAAGGGAAGAATGCATAAAATGTGAAAATTACATGAGATTGCTTACCATCTTGGAGAGGGAAGAACAGGGCAGGAATAAAATTTGGAACACAAAACTTGAAAAAAAACTGTTAAATTGTTTTAACGTGTAATTTGGGGGGAAATAATTTTTAAAGATGTATGATGTAAGGAAGAGCTAGAAAAGTAGATTGGAGACAGATCATGGAAAGAATGTTATTTTAGACTAAGACCTGTCTTTAATTTTAAGCAGCGGGTGTGATATGATCAGAAGATTAAATTGTTAGTGCCTGAAGAAAAGGGGGGTGTAATTGAAAACATAGGAAGACTATAGCAATAACTAGGGTGATAGAATTGAAAAAAGGAGACAGATATGAAGAAGTACCAAGTCAAAGAAATGGCAAGACCACTTTTTAACTGGCTGGATAAGGATTAGGAAGAAAGTATCAGATATGGTTAGAGTTATGAGGGTAAGTTATTGGGAAAACAGGTAGCTGACTACAAACAGAATCTTAGGGAGTGGCATCAAGATATAGTAACTATTTAGAAAAGGAAGTGTTGATGACAGAGGGTATCATCTTTGATTGCTTTGTTTGATTATCTAACTAAATTGATGGATCAAGGAAATATTGTAGATATCTATATTTTAGCAAAGTTTTTGATAAATTCTCCTGTGTTATTCATTTGGGAAAGAAGTAGGAATGTAGATTCTAGTTAATCATTCAATTAGATTTGTTTGTAACTGACTGAATGCCTGGAAATTGAGTAGTCATTAATAATCTGATACCACCTTGGAAGATGCTTAGTGGAATGCCCCCTGAATCTGTATATAACCATGAACTGCTTAACAAGTTACACTTGAATGCTTATCTGATTTGCAGATGATATAGAGCAGGGAGGGATAACTTAGACACTGGGATAATACAGGGAAGACTTAAAGTGCTTGGTGGGTTAGAAAATTGAGCCAATTAGATTATATTTCATGTAATAACCAAGTTCAAAACATCAACTTTTGGGTGTAAGAAGGGGAAGGTATTGCTAGACAGAATTTTATCATACATACACAAATCTGTGTTTTAGAAAAGCTAGGGATATTCTTTATGTGACAGCCAAAAAAACTAATGGAATTTTAAGATGCCTAAAGACAGACATCATGTCCAGGAATAAGCCAGGAAGGAATGAAAGAATGAATGAAAATGTATTTATTAACCACAATACACCAAGCACTGTGCTAACTACTGTGGAGTGTAATTATAAAAGCAAAGACTATTCTTATTCTCAAGAAGTCTGTCTGAAGATGCATCCAGGTTAATAGGCCATATGAAGCACTCACCAGTTAGGGTAACATAATCCCAAAGCAAAAGCTAGAGTGCTGAAAGAGTTAAACCTTCAAGGTTATGGTCCTTGGTCTACCCAGTAAAGTGACTGGTTTACAGATAGTCAATGAGTGAGTTTCACTGTACTTTTCCATTGTTAAATTATATTGATGTTATGTATTCAGTTCTAGGTGCCTCATTTGAGGAAGGGTATCAGCAAATTGATTTACTTACCCAAAATGGACGAGGTCATATAGAGAGAGCTGGCAGGCAGTTTAGAAGCTATCTCATCCATAGAATTCTTTTTTACAGAGTTAAGTAACTTATCCAAGATCACAAGAAACAGAGTTGAGTTTTGAAACCAGGTCTTTGACTCCAAATCCAATACTCTTTACATTTGAAAGTGATGGTTGAACAGAATTGTGAAAAGGCTGAAGTTTGTGTCCTATGTGTATCAATTGAGAAGAGAAGACTCAGGGGAGATATGACAGTTATCTTCATTTGTTTGAATCATCTAGATTAGGGACTAGGCCTGTTCTTGTCCCAAGAGAGGATGGAACTAGGAACAAGAGCTGGCAGTTTGCAAAAAAAAAAAAAAAAAAAAAGGCAATTTTAGACTTTGATTTAAGGAAAACTTCCTAATAATTAGTACTATAAAAAAGAGAATGTGCTACCTTGGGAGTAGAAATGCTGTGAGGTATGCTGGTATCCAAGAGAAGCAGCACACAAAATGCCCCTCAGAGGTTCCTTCCAACTTAGAGCTTTTGTAATTATTATGAGCATTGGTGTAAAGGGTAAGCTATGTCAGCATAGGAGAAGAACTATGTGCCATTTATGAAAAATAAAGAGTTGCTTTGATCACTGTTAAAAGTCCAATGAAAATGAGGATCAAATGAATGTTTTTAAATGAATACTTAAGATTGTGAGGGATGGGGGCATAGTAGTTTAGGTGGCACAGTGGATAGAGAGTCAGGCTGTAGTCAAAAAAAATCTGACTTCACATCTAGATTTCAGATACTTAACTTTGTGACCTTGGATAAGTCCTGTAACCCTGCTTCCTTTATTTTTCTTATTTGTAAAATGAGCTAGAGGAGGAAATTGCAAATTACTTTGCCAAGAAAACCCCAAATAAGCACCTAAAGAGTAGGAAACAACCCAACAATAATGATGTAGAAGGTTCAGTAGAAAGCTGAGAAACAGACACTAGATTGCAGGAAATTGATCTGTGAGCAGGTAGTGAGGAAGTAAAGGTAGCAAGTATATACTTTGTTTGAATATATGTGACAAGGATGGGAAAGTAAACATGATAGACTAGCAAGGTTTACAAAAATATTTGTAGAAATAGAAACTTAATGTTTCTTGAGAAAAGGGGAGGAGCCAGTGGAGAAATACAGATGATATAAGTGAAAGAGAGGGATAATTGAGAAAAAAAAACAGGAAGAAGTAGGTGGGTTGGGATTGAGGAAACAAGGAATAATAATAGTTCACACTTAAATCACAGAATCTGTCACCACTTTGAGACAGGCGTTGCCATGGAGAACAATAGGGTGATAGTGATGGGAGCCATCTACATGAGGTGAAGGCAAAGGAAGCTGGAGAAGGGAAGGACCCTTGCATAGGTGGAGAATCAGGCACAAGTGCAAGTACTTCCAGAATCTTGGGTGTAGTAAATTTAAAGAACTCTTGCCTAACTCACACTCCCACGTTATGGAGGAAGACCTGCCTTCCCTCCTACTCTTACAGCTTGTCTCCCACTAGAGCTTTGCTCATCCCGATTTTCACTCTGTTTTCATAATAAAAGCCATGATCAGCCTTTGGACAATAGGCCCTATGTTGGCTGTGTTATATACTGCTTCCAAAAGGAATAGTTTGGCTCTGGTATTTTTCACCTCTGCCAAATGTGGAAGGGTCTAGGTCCAGACAAGGACAGGATCAGGGGAAATAGCACACATAGGCATTATAAACATATTTAGTGCATTTGATCATTGCAATGGTGAGGTAGGTGGTACAGGTATTATTCTGATTTGTTAAGTGAGATCACATACCTCTAAAATTGTACAAACAGGACTTTAAAATGTGTCCTTTTGTTCGTCATTGTTCTGTCTGCTAGACCAACGGGACAATGACTCTTTAACAAGGAAGGGTTAGCCTTAGATTATGGAAAGGAGACTTCTTCCTTTGACAATTCAAAGGAAAGAAGAAAGGGAAAACTTGAGCTACCCCATCTGGCTTACTGCCAGGAAGAAACAGGAAAAGCCTTCAAATTATTCAAATTAAGGTAACTGCCTCCATTAACTAGCAGAAAAAAATGTGGATAGTAGAATTAGCACTGAATTTTGGAGTTGGAGGACCTCAGTTTCAATCTCAACTCTCCTACTTATACAGCCTGTGACCATAGGCAGGTAATTGACTTCTCTGATCCTCAGTTTCCTCATCTGTAAAGTAAAGGGAGCAGATTCAGTGATTTCTAATATTCTATCCACTGAAACCTGCACTGATATTCTCAGAGGTGATCACATTAGCTAATTATGAACTAGATGAGGCAAAAGCAAAGAAGTAACAAGACTGTTGAGGCTCTAGTTTGAATTCTTAAGTACTTATCTAACAGCCCCTCTTTTGTGCTGGAAGAGAGTCATGGATTACTTGCTCTCACTTTTCCTCAAAGTCACTATCATCTGCAAAGAACTGGCAGAGGTTGAGAATACAGAAAAGGGAGGGAGGTGAGTGAATTCATAGTGTACTTGACCTTGATCTTAGTGAAGCAGGAACCTCATCATTGGTTAGAAATTAGGAGCATGGGAGGTCATCTGGTTGGACCCTTTTATTTACAGATGAGGATTCTGACATCCAAGGTTAGATGGCTAGCTAGTGACAAGTTTGGGACTAGAAGTGGGGGTCTCGTGGCTATACAAAAGTGCAATGAACTATTTTTATAGGAACCACTCTACTTCAGACTAATTGAGCTAATCTCTTTCCTCCATACATACCTTCAATTATCTGTCCTTTGGGAACAGAATGAACATCTATCCCCTTGGACTTCTCTCCTCTTTTTTCCGGATGAATTCTTATCTAGCCCACATGTCCCCTCTTACTTAAAGGCTTCCCAAATTTCCCTTGTTAGTAATGAACTTTCCTATAGCTCTTCATTTTGCCCTGCTCTAATGAAATTATTATTTATTTATCTAACATAATTACCATCTAATGTAACAATATGTAATAGTTAATAATAGTTATTTGTGTGTATCTAGGAGGCGTGGTTATCTTTTAATTATACTATATTAAACTGATTAGACTCCATGAGAGTAAAACCATATGGTATCTAACTTTTATAGTTTCCTCGGCTGGGCTTTATTTAGGGGATTCCCTTGGTAGTTTATGTTCAAAAGTGGAACAAAGTGGGACACCCACAGTTCATCCCAAAAAGATGAACTTAGTCATGGCTAGGGAAAGATATTTAACAAATTAGGCATCATGAATATGTTGAGTTGATTCAGACACCTGAAATAACTCAAGGCTAATTTGTAATCTTGGAATAAGGAAGTATTGTCAATAACCAGAACCTTTAATCTTTTGAATAAAAGAAGTCTTAAGAATGATTTCAATACCATTTGAAGAAAAAAGTCTATCATACATGGAAGAATAAGTTAGATATCAAGTTACCTCAGAGTATATTTTAACTATATGTAAAACTGATTAATGTTTGCTGTGGTATGGGAAGAGATTCAGGATATTTAAAATTTTAGCCACTTTGCTATTCATTCATTTCTACACCATAGGTGGGCCCAGAAAAGGAAGAACAATTAAAACTCAAATTCAACTCATTTCTCCAAATCTTACTGACCCTACCTTTCTGTTTTCTCTGCCTCCAGTCTTCCAGAAAGGTGGGGAATGAAGAGAGAGTTGAAATGATTAAATTAAATTAGAGGCAGGTAGGTGCCACAGCATTGGACCTGAAGGCTAGTTGACCTAACATTAGGTTCAGACACTTAAAAATCTGAGTGGCCTTGGGCAAGTCATTTACTCTGTCTGCTTCAATTTCCTCATTTGTAAAATGGGGATAATAACAGGACTTACCTACCAGGGATGTTGTGGGGGTACAATGAGATAATAATTTGTTAAGTGCTTTGAAAATATTAAAGTACTTTATATATCCTTGTGCATATCTATTATTTTTGTTTCCTGAAAGCAAGGTACTGTTGAATTCAGATTTTTTAATCTCTTATCCATTTCTGTTTTATGAGTAAATTCATCTCATTCACATTCTAAGCTATAAATTACTTGTGTATTTATGTCCTTCCTAATTATCTTAACTATCCTTTTCACCCTATTTATCTTAACTCTCTTCACTCTTCTGCTTCTTCTACTTTGCCTTCTTCCTCTTCCTCAACTTACTTTCCCTTCTAAAAGCTCCTCCCTTATCCTCTCCCCCATCTTATCCCCTGCCCTTCTTTTATTACTTTCAGTATTTAGAACACACACACACACGTATACACACACATATATGTGTATATATATATATGTTTCCACACACACATGTACACACGGACAGAAAGAGAAAGAGAATTCCCTCTTTAATTCATTCCTGATAAGAGTAAATTTCTAGCATTATCTGCCCTACTCCTTACTAGCTTTTTTTGTATCATTTTTTTTTCTTTTATGCCTCATTTGTGTTTGGTAATCACTCCTTTTAAACTTCTCTGTACACCATTTTATTTATTTATTTTTTTAGAATCATCTCACCAAACTCAGCCCAACTCAACTTTTTTTTTTGTTTTCAAACTACCCAAATAATAATGACAATCATGAGAATACTGCTAATATACATATATGAAGCAAAAATTTTGACCTTATTGAGTCCCTTATAATTGTCTTTAATTTTTACTTTATTTCTCCTGGGTGTTATATGTCAAATTTCCCTTAAGTTCTGGAGTTTTTCACAAAACCATGAAAGTCTTTCAGTTCTTTAAATATATCCTCTCCTCCCCCATTCAGGATTATACTAAACTTTTGAGTAACTTACCTTTGGTCATAACCCCAGTTCTTTTGCTTTATGGTAAATATAATATTCCAGGACCTATGGCACCTCACTCCAGAAGCTGTTAGGTTTTGTGTAATCCTGATTGTTACTTAACTGATATTTAAATATTACAATCAGAGATTTTATGATTTCTTGGTGTCTTAGAATGTCATTAACTTCTCCTTCCTCAATTTTTCTTCCTTGTTTTTGATTATTTCAAGTTGGTTGACTTTCTTTTCATATTTTTAAAAAATTTTCTTGGGTGCTCTTATTTTTTTCCCTAATTTTTCTTCAATCTTGACTTTTAAAGTCCTTTTGAAAATTATTCTAAGAACTCTTTTTTGTGCTTGGGGCTATTTGACTTTTCTCATTGAAAAGAGTAGCTTTTTTAGCCCCATTATCTTCCTCTGAATATGAGTCCAAATTTTCTCTAACTCCATGGTAACTATCTATGGCTATGCTCATTCTCCTTTGCTTACTTATTTTTATGTTTTTAAATTTATTTTTATTTTAGTAACTCTTACTGTAATCAAGTTGTAGTCCGTAGGTATGGGGGATGATGTCCCAAGTCTTCTTATTGTTATTTTCTGAGCTCTGTCTTGGGGCCCACCATGGGCTCTCCTCGCCACTCCTAAGCTATTGCTAGGACCCCGAGCTATAATGTCCTACAAATGATCTTGCTCCCTGAAATTCCTCCATTGGCTACAAACTACAGTTGTCCTCTCCGTGCTGGAACTGAAACCAGGTGCTCTGTTCTTCTGCAATTTCCCCCAGCCAACAGGATCCTGACCCATATTCTGCACTCAAACAGGTGTATGTATACTAGCTTCCTTCTTCCCACAGCTACAGCCCAGGACATTCTGGTCAGTACAACTGTTCTGTACCCTCAACAATAGAAGGTTCTTAAATTTTCTCCTACTCAGACTAGCCCCCCCCAATAAAGTTAGCAAAATGACAATTTCTAAGGCTGTAACTGCTTCTTAACCCCATTACTCCTAGGGCTTCTTGTTTGCTCATTCTTCAGAATTGGCCCTGGAGGCTTTGTACCTGAACCTTTGTACCTGAAGGTCAGGTCTTTCTTGAGGTCTGTTCAGGTAGTTTTAGGAGGACAACTGCTCTAACCCATGTTTATTTCTGCTTCTCTAAGGCAATGTTTGTTTTTTGTTTTTTTTAGAGAAACTTTTGAGAGCCAAATCTCTGCAATCTTCCCAAAATCCTCTCTCTAAATTTCAGTTTTTCAACTAAACTCTGTTCCTTTTGGTAGGGAATAAGTAGGAGTTAGCTACATTTGTCATTATATAAAATACTTATTTTTATAAATGACAGAGCACTAGGGATTGGAAAAATTTGCAAAATTAATTTCCTTTTTTTATTTTTTTATTTTTATTTTTTTAATTTCCTTTTTTTTCATTCAAAAGTTAAGCTCTTTCCTGTGGCCTGGAGAAGACACTATCTATTAACAATTCCAGTAAACCACAAACAATGCAGGTTCTTCCAGACTGGCCAGGCTTCTAGTAATAGGTCTTTTGATGTTATCTGTTGTCTGAGGACTAGTTTACTGTCAAGCTCCATGAAATCAAGATCACTGGATGTCACTAATTAGGGAACAATTTGGTGAAAGGGAGAGAAGGCAATGTGGGGAAGGAAGGGCAGTAATAAGGTGGAGGCTCAAGGCAGAAAGGAACAATTCATGACCATCACATTATCTTCAGTACAAAAAGCTGGGATTGTTAATCTGAAGTCTGGATAGATTTTAAGGGGCCTAATTATAACTTTCAAAGAGAAAATTTTATCTTGATTTCAACATATTTCATTTCCTTTGTGATCTTATGTAATTTAATTTATGCATTTTAAAGCATTATCCAGAACAGGTGCGTATAAGTTTACTAGACTGCCAAATGGAACCATGGCACCCCCCAGAAAAGTTAAGAATTTTCCTGATTCTCCACCCCTGCTTTAAAGGCTGTGAGCAAGGAGAGAAGCAGTCTGGTCCAGATTTTTAAACCAAAATCTGGTTTGAAAAAGGATGTTCCCCAAACGTGATGAGCTTCCATTGAGTTGGTTTATAAAAACTGAGCTCCTTCACAGAAGTGGAGGTCTTCATATTCTGCAGGCCTCCATGCTTTGACAATGGTCCAGTGTTCATACACACAGAATTAACCATCAGCATTAAGCACTGGGTCTATATTCCTTGCTCTTTGGAGAGGTTTCTCAGATTGTTGCTGAGAATGATGAATTTCTCTATGGAGACTACCTACATTACACAAGTTGCAGTCCACCTAAGTAAGGGGAAGGATTATACACACTGATATCACAGAACACTGAATATTGAATTAAAATTAATTTACCCTGACTTGCATTTTTGTTTGCTCACCAAAAGCATTGTGAGGAGCTTGAATTTGGCTTTTTCCTTTCCAGGTTAAACGTTCATAGCTCCGATTAATGTAGGCCCCCTAGACTTTTCTCTGCCTTTTTCATAGTGGTCAGAAATTATGGATGCCTGGTGCTGGTCTGGACTCCAGGCCTTGGCTATGACCCTGTTCATCTGGCTGCATATTTACAATACACAGTGCCTGGCATGGTGCTTAAATGTCTATTGAATTGAATGTTTATTGAATACTGACTTGATTTGGCAAAATGAAGTATTCCCAGTGATTATAATAGGATACTAGAAACTGTGTACTCTTCAGTGTTCTATACTATCAAATATGATTTGACTTTGGGTTCCACAATAAGTATGATTGATCGCCACTGATCAAGAAAATAGAAACTAATTTTGGTGATTTAGCACAGATCTTGTTGAGTAGTTTTGAACTAGCATGCAGAACTTTGGAATCAAGCCATTTTATTCTGCCTCTTCACAGTGACAGAGGCTTTTCATACTTTACTCCAGGCCAAAATCCATGTTCTCATGGGCTGAAGTGATTATTTGTGGTTCCCCCTTATAAACAGTGAGGAAGGAAAGAAATTTCAATGTGGGTGGAATATATTCTGGATATGAGTTGAGGAGATAAATAATGTTCTTTAATCTATTCTGTCCTACTTAATGTGTTTTGAATTAGCATACTTGGAATTTTCTACCAATTACAATAGTGATTTCTCTCTAATTTTTTTTTGAGATGGGGAGAGAGGTATTTGAAACTGAT
This sequence comes from Myrmecobius fasciatus, assembly GCA_023553655.1. Taxonomy (NCBI): domain Eukaryota; kingdom Metazoa; phylum Chordata; class Mammalia; order Dasyuromorphia; family Myrmecobiidae; genus Myrmecobius; species Myrmecobius fasciatus. The sequence goes on along the minus strand of JAJPUD010004818.1, from coordinate 157,735 downwards.
TTTATTAGAATAGGGAATTCCAGATGGGTAAACTCCCTCTACCAATGCTGACAGGTAATTCTCCTCTTATAGTCCTGTTGAGTTTCTCATGTGCTGAAAGATTAAGAGATACGTAGCCAGTATGTGTCAGAGAGAAACTAAAAAACTCATGACTTGCTGAATCTCTTTCATTGTATCCCTCTCAGTTTCCCTGGTCTGTATTATTTATCTAAAACACAGAGTAAAACAGTTCATAGCAAGCACATACGCAAGTTCAAATAGCACATGCTAAATCCCTGATGCCCAGAGTGATTAGGGACAGAGTCAATTGGGATTGCATGTATTCTGATGTGGCTAAATTGTGAGAGTTTCTCAATCACAGGAGGAAATGGAGAAATTCCTGAGCAGTGCTAGCCACAGGTTGCCTCTGGTAATCACAAGAATAAAATGTTTAGAATCTAGACGTTTAAGGGAGGGGTCAAGCAAACCCCTAGCTGTAGCCTATTTTTTACGTCTCCAGCTAAAATATTTTCTTTACATTTTAAAGTGATGTTTTATTGTATTTGAAAAATATAAAAACCTTTTGTAGCTCATAGGTATGGGGCAGGATTGGGTCTTTTGGCCATTTGCTGACCCCTGTTCTAGAGGAGGAAAGTCTAGGGCAGTGTTAGTTCTGAATTGCCTCTTTAATAACAGCAAGACTGCAAATTGGGGATCTGATCTTCTAGAAAGCAAAAGGGAAGTTTTTATACAGTTGCCAGCCTCTTGTGAAGGGGAAAATTATGCATGTGATTGTGTGATTCAAAAACAAGGATTTCCTGAGCCATGATATAGGGAAGCAAGATGTTTAGGCTTTGCCCTCTGCCATTATAATGAATTATTAGGACCTTAAGAGTCTGATGGAATAGTTTCCTCTCTAATAACCTCAAGTTTATTTTTCTTCTAAAGAAAGTACAAATAACAAAATGGGCCTATGATTCTGGAAATTGTATATACTTTGGGAGGGTGGAACAGGAATGTATGGAGGTAAGACATCAGTCAGAGAAAAAATGTATTGATTATCTATGAACTACTTTGAATTCTTTCTGCATTTTCCATGGAGTAAAATAAAAGGTGTTCTATATTGGATGAACATTGTTGCCTTAGTTGCTTTTATAGAGATGAGGATCCTTTTATCCTCAACTGTAGAGACCTAAACATGAGTTACATTTGAAACATATCCCAAGATTTTCCACAGGGAGATCTAGGATGAGGAAAAAAATAAGACAAAATAGATATGATTTGATATACTGATCCCCAGATTGAAGCTACCTACTCCATGTGAGTCCCACGTCTGAGCTGCTAGGTCACTGGATATTTGTCTAACACATTAGATCCAACTCACTCACCACTTTCATATTAAAACACTGCTGATCCTTGATTAAAACACTGATTGAGCAAACTAGTATTTAGTCTTTAAGACTGAAGGATAAACAGAAAGATTTCAAGAATTAGTTGGGGATTATCAACAATTAAATATCCTCCATAGACCAAAACTAACTCTGACTAGTCATTAAACATTTAATTTCAATTGAGATAAGAAACTCAAGGAAAAATTGTTTTAAAAATTATTTTTGTACCTTTATTTTCATCTTCTAAAAATATGAAATTATCAAATAAACATCATTTAAATGTTTCAGGTATATGTAGTTTTGTTGAGGCATAGTTTTACTGGCATATATAGCATAAAGTCACATTTAGTCTGTAATGAAAGATAAGGAAGATATTCTTTGGTCCTATTAGTGATACTTATCAGGTATTTAACTGATTTTATGGTGTCTTTTTTGGTCTTTTCAAAACAAAATGCAAATTGTTACCAGCTTTTCTTCTCTCTTTTTTCTTTTCCTCTTCTCTTCCCTCTTTCTCAGAATTCTATTAGAAAAATAGATCAGAAAATACTGAGCAAACAATAGCTAAGCTAGGTTTTGGATAAGCTATAACATTGCTAAAAATATCCCCCCAAAAGTAAGCCTACTTTGTAAAGTTTCTAATGTCTTTCCATGTAGAAAACTATACCATCAGAATGCTGTAAGTCTATTTGCAGGGAAAGGTCTCAGATCTCACCTCCATCCGCCTTCATTCCCTTCTTCTCTGACAGATTAGCTAAGTGAGATAAATGTGAAAATGCAGTTTAAATTAAAGTATTCCAGCAGGTTGAAAAATGATATAGGTAACATTTAAATATTAAGTTCCTTGTTTCAGTACTCATCAAAGACTGTCTTGGGAAATGGGCACGGGGAAGACTTGTTGTCATTTAATGAAAGTTAGCAGCAAAGCTAATTGACAGAATTTGGCAAAGATATCTTTTTGAAAGAAGAGCAATCTTTAGTTTGCCAGGCACTGACAGGGTTTCTTCAGGTTAGTGTATTCTTTCTTGAGAGGAAATTAATTTCCTGCAATCAAATACACTGGATTGTAGCCTTTGTCTTATTCTGCATTGGCTACAGAAACAATTATAGACTTTATTCAGCACCATTATATTGTTTTTTGTAAGAAAGCAAGGACATCTTTAACACAAAAGGATTTTCCCTTAGTTCATTTTTGGATGGCCGAGAGACATTGCTTATACTTTCTTGAAAACTGGGCCCATTTGCTTCTTAAGTGAATGTACCCCAGAAAACTTATTTTTCAGTAAGTTAAAACCAACAAACAACCCATAGTAATATAGAATAAATTATATACTGTACTATTTGGAAAAGAAATTGCAAACTTTTATGTTTGTTTGCCTGGAAGGTGAATGGAGCTAAGAAATATGTGAGGATTGTCTAGGAGAATGGGGAAAAGGAAAATAATAGGTACTAACTTAAAAAGGTTCTTCTTTGGTGTTTTTAAGCTCTTTCAAAAAGTTAATTTGAAAATCAGAGTTTTTAAAATGTATTTCTCATCTATTATTACATATTTTTAATTCTTTATCTATGATATATCTTATTATAGCTAATTATAAATTCCATGATAATAAGAATTATGTCTCATCTATAATTTCTGTCTTCCAATGCTTAATATAATACTCTTTACTCATTAATCATTTAATATATATTTTCAAATTGTTGAATTATCTTGGAATCATAGAATTTGAGAAATTTATAAGTCATGTTTTAAAAGTAGGATTATAATTCCATCTTTTTTTTACTGGAAGAGCAGTTTTTACAAATCATAGGGTATATATGTTTGTACATGTGTGTTACAGAGGAGAAAGAGAGGTTGCAGGAAGATGGTAAAAGATGGAAAAGTTGTTGAGTGAGGGGGTAATTGCTGATGCAAGAGGTAGGCCAGAAATTATATGTTTCCATCTTCTATCTGAAAAACTAATTATCAGAATATGAGAGGAGAAAGACGAGTATTTTTAATAAGCAGATTTTTTAAAAATACAGATTTAGATTGATGAGAAATAAAAGCACATCTGGGTTCCAGGTCTGAAAATAAGACTTGCTAAAATCAGAATATTAGAGTTGGAAGAAAGCTTGCAGAGTATCTGCTTCTAGCCAATCTCTTCATTTTATAATGATTTAGCCAAAGTCACACAGCAAGAGCTGAAACTTAAACCTGGCTGGAATTTTTCATTCTCAAATTAGTACTTTTTAAAACCCCCACCCCTACTACTAATACTACAGTTACTACTTCTTATCCTCATCACATCATCCTCATAACTAGCATTTATATAACATGTTAAAATGTAATATTTTAAAGTTTTCAAAAAATATGCTATCTCATTGTTTTTGTTTTACACTATCATTGTGATGTAGTTATTATTGTTATTTATCCCCATTTTACAGATGAGGAAAATGATGCTGAAAAAAGTTTAAATGATTTGCTCAGAGTCACAGCTAATAGGTGTCTGAGGCAGGTTTTGAATTTTGATCTTTTTAACTAACTTTAAATTTCAAGACTTTTTCCAATATACCATCTGGATGACCTTTTCTCAACATATTATGCAACCTCTCTTATTATTTAAGGAAGAGAAGCTTATTTTTACCATTCTGAACTTCAGTTTCTTTATCTGTAAAACTGAAAAAAATTATTTTCTCTTAGATTTCTTCTCCTCAAAAATAGTATGAGTTTTAGTTCTTAAATGGCCTCTTTCAGAGATTCTTTAAATACTTATAGCCTTCAGGTACCCCCCAAAAAGTATTTCTTTAAGTGTATCTCATGTGCTGGAAGTTCATAGCTTATATCCAGTAAGTAAGTAATTAATTTCATCTGGATCATTTTAACCAATTGATCTATGGTAAATTTGCACTGGTCTGTAATACTTTTTAAATTATGGATTTAAGAAAAAAAACTCCTCTCCATCCTTCTTCCTTCATTGTGCTTTTCCTACCTTTAAGTCCATGTCCTACCCTCTCACTGTGATTATGAAAGATGGAATAATTCAGTTGGCAGTCTCATTGACCTTGGTAGTTGATCGAGCCATTTGTTTCCCATTGCTGCACTTCACAAACAGCTTTAGGCCTAAATTATTTTTGGAGAATTATTTATCATGGAGAATATGCTTTCCTCCAAAGTTTTGTCCTTGGAATTAAAAAACCAAAATGGAAATAACTTTCAAGTCAAGAAGGTAATCGCATGTTTTGCACATTATAAAAATAAGTGACTAAAATTGCATTTTAAAATGTATGCAATTAGACTCTCTCAAATTCACAGATTAATTTATTGTTCAGTACTTTACACTCTGTATTCCTTCTTTGGTAGGGAAATTAATATTTTAAAAAAACCCAAACTTTTGCAGACTTTTCTGTACTGATTCAAGAATCCAATATAATCTTTAAATATAAGTTGGAGGACAAGGCAAGTCTTCAGAACAGAGTCAGAACTTAATAAATAGGTATTGAAGGACCACATACATGAATATGAGATATCTTCATTCATTCAGTAATCATTCATTAAGCATCTCATGTGCATACTGCCCCATACTAGGTTCTGGAGGAAATATAAAATTTCTTAGCACTTTATGGACCTTCTAATTTAATAGGGAAATAAAACATAGACATTGACATGTTACATGTAAAATCCATTAGAAAGGCAAAAATAACAAATTGTTTTTTAAGGCTTGAGGGAAAATTGTTAACAATGGGAAGATCAATGAAGGTTTCATGGAGTTGTCTTTGAATTAAACTTTAAAGAATAAGCACATGTCATGGATCCCATAGCTAGTCTAAATAGAGTCCTGTGTTTTTCAAAATGGTACCCTTTGATATCATAAGGAGCTATACTATTTTCATTAATGCATTTTTCATTTTCATTATGAATCTGAAACCTGAAATCAGTGGATGAGAATTTTTCTTGTTTCGTGCTAAATTGAGTTTACTTGATGATGCACTTTTAGACCTTGCTAAAATAATTAATAAAATTGTTTCTAAAATATGGGGAAAAAATCTTCCCTGAGTATTTTTAAATCAAATCTGTGTTTTAGCGACCAAAAAACTGCTACTTAACAGCACTGCATTTCCCCTAAGCCAATAAGTGCTGTTCAATTAAGGACAAAAAGGGGATCTTCAATGTTAGTAGTTCTGTGATTGCCAGTAAACACAGTACTGACCTCCGTCTTTTTGTCGCCCCTTTTCCTCCAGCCAACCCGACCAGAGCAGGTGGCAGAGACTACCCTGGCTCTGCGGAAGTGATCCGAGAGTCAAGCAGCACGACAGGCATGGTCGTTGGGATTGTAGCCGCTGCCGCCCTATGCATCCTCATCCTCCTTTACGCCATGTACAAGTACAGGAACCGAGATGAAGGCTCATACCACGTGGATGAGAGTCGAAACTACATCAGTAACTCAGCACAGTCCAATGGAGCAGTTGTGAAGGAGAAACAACCCAACAGTGCTAAAAGTTCCAACAAAAACAAGAAGAACAAGGATAAAGAGTATTATGTCTGATCTGGACATCCCCAAAGGACCCTTGTATAGAAATAGTCTTCATTTTATCTGAGACATAATACAAACTTATTTACTTTCCTTTTTATGAAGCACATACAAAAAGAAGACAGGGAATATAATCAGGAAGGAAAGACTGTTTTTAAAAACAAGTATCTCATGCTCTTGTTTCTCCAGAAATCAGGGGCTGGTAAATTCCCTAACATCCACAGTGTTTTCATTTACTCTGCCTGTCTTTATGTTGCTGGAACATTTCTAAAGAGACGGTGATGACCCTAACGCATTCATAAAGCAAAGGAGTATTATCACATCAAGGCACAAAACAAAACAAAACAAAATTAAATAAAAAGAAGCTACCTATGATTCTGGATTTAGCCAAAGTGCTAGCGCTTTCTTGAGAAGGGAGTCTTATTGCCAGAGAAGACTCTGCCATTCGGTCTGACTCAACACGCAAACCCTAATGAGTTTGCTGCCTCGTGTACCAGGAGCAGTGATTGGAGCTTGCATTGGAGATGAAGTGCTGGCTTTTTTGAAGACTTGTGTTAGAACACTTTCAAAAAGCCCCTTTCTGGTTGTAAGGGAAGAAAAAAGTATGGAGGCCTTATTTTCCAGTATGTGAAATATAAGGCACGTTTTCACACTAAAATTAAACAAAAACAAGAGGGCATAGATGCAATCATTTGGGAAATTTTCATGCACGCTTAATATGTTATTACATATGTTTATATAAAACACATCTATGTGTGCTTTCTGGACTGTGATAAGTGACGTTTTATAGCCTGTTGTATAGACAATGCAATCTATATCTCTGCTCTTCAGCCATTTTTGGTCGATTCAATGTTATAAGTGTTGCTAGGTATAGAGAGTTTTATGACATCTGGAGCACCAACCTATTTCAGTTTTTTGCTGCCATTATAAATTGCCACATAATTCTTTTCTTTTTTCTTTTTTTAAAAACAAGTTTTACAGTGTAGTGATTATTCTAAGGGGGATATGTATGAATGTATATACAAAGAGTCAGCTAATTTTTTTCTTACCTGTACAGCTTCTATTCTGTTGCAAATGAGTTTTAGTAGTTTGTATGAGAGATGTGGATTAGAAGGCAAAATACATACATATATAGTATATATCTCTTGTAATTGTCCTCTCTTCCCTATTCTATACCTCCTAAATCTGTTATTGACCATTGGAATAAGTCAAATTTGATGTTAGACCCAAACATTCATAAATTAGTCAACATTTACTAACAGAATGAAAAATGGGAGGGGTGGGTAGATGGGCTGATCAAGGTGTTGTTGCTGAATGGTGTGCTTTGCTTCATTAAAGTTTTGCTCCCAGGAAATTCTGAGAAAATTGTAGTCCCTTACTAATCTGAAATCTGTCACACAGAATTTCACTAGTGGACTGTTCCTGCAGGTGAAAACTATTGTGGGGGCAGGTAACAGAAACAAAAATGATTTATCTCTATCTTAACCCCGGCTGCTGCAATTGAAAACTCATTTCTAATTTAAAAAAAAGATATATATTCTCTGAACTTAAAGTGCATGTTAAAGATTTTTGAAAAGTGGGCACTTTTTTCCTATAAGAAAGTATTTTAAACAACTTTGGATTCTGTATTACTAAATATCCTAAAAGATCGTATATTGACCATTAAGACTATGTTTTAAAATAACTTTTAAAATTATGCTCATGTCATTTATCAACATTTTGTTAGTTTAACCCTTATTAAGTATCAGAATAATATAGATTATACACAAAGTTTTTTTTAACATATTCAATGAAGATCACAGCAATAAATCATTTATTATAATAAAGTAATGCAAAGAAAATCTATTATTGGGCTGAAAGAGGTACTTCATTAGAGATCATTTGCATTACTTGAATGCCTCCTGGAAAAAATATGGATGTTTAAATTTTACAAAACAATAATATGATTTTAAAATTAGCTTTAAATGGGGGCAACAATGCAGCACAATATCATGTGTGTTTCTTGTTCTTGCTGGTAAAGAAGGCTGATTAGTGGCATAGGTATGCCTCTCAGACATAGAACACTTTTTACATTTTTAACTGGCATACGTAATAATGGAAATGAACTGTTGTTCTTAAGGGTTTCCAACAAAGTGTTAGATGGAAAGATCTTTTGTTTGGAAAATTATTCCTAAGATTTTGATAGTAGGAGGCATGAAATTAAATCTAATAATATCCATTAGTTTTTTTTTCTTAAAAAAAAACTGTCAACCAATGGAATTCCCAAATTATTATATTTGTCATTCACCCTTACTCAGGGAAAGCCAACAAAAAGAGGAAGGTAAATATTACCTTAAGTAATTTATAGCCTGAGGATTAAAAAAAATTGTTACTCTTCCATAACATGCCCTGAATTTGAAATATCTCCCGTTCAAAAATTATTTTACAATTTAATTGGGATAGATTGCCTATGAAGATTGTAAGGTAGTACAAATAGCAGGGACAGGAATTGGGGCTGATTAGAAAGTGTCTTTTCAATGACGTTTGACCAGAATTTCTTTTCATAAAATTATTAAATCAGTGTGACCCAATAAATCCAGCAAAATGTATTCCTGATGTTAGCAGACACAAAATTCCACATTTCTTAGTTTTCTCCTCAGTACAAAAAAGAGGGAAAAAACATAACTATATACAAATCAGAAGTACTAGGGTTCCATATGTAGCCTTTGCTATTATTTTATCGTTTCAAACTACCTAACATCAATTTGGTTCTATCTTAACCTATAATTTGTCTGATTGAGGAGGCTTCTTTTCTATTCATGTAATACGTTGCCTTTTTAAAAACAGAACACTAAAATAAAGTGTAAAATGGGCCATCTCCAAATCATCAAAGAGACAAGATGCCCCAATCCTTCTAGTGCTTTGTGTGATTAGATATCTAAGGTTTTTTTTTTTTCTGTTGCAAGGCCAATTTATCCATTATTGGAAATGCTAAGCAAGTGGAATTTACTGTTTTGTTAATAAAATGTTTCTTAATACACCGTTGGACTTGTGTTTTTTTTAAGCTGTTTATGGCATCTTTTTGTTAAAGAAAAAATGACTAAGATTAAGGAAAGAGGAGAAAATGAAAGTTGCTCATAGATAAACCACAAAGGTTGTGGGATCTACTTCTTCAGAGGCATAAGACTCTGAAAGGGTATAATTGAAACTGGGAAATCTTATATTTTCCATTCTTAAAACTATAAATTTTAAAAAGAAGGGGTTTGACAATATAAAAAGGTTTTTTTAATAAAAAATTCTTTCAGAAAAAATTTTTTGCTCTAAGGACAAGCTTATTCCAGTAATTTTAAAAATCAAGTTTAATGAAAAAAATTCAGTTATCTAAATTAGTTTAATTATTTCATAAATTCAATATCCCCTTTTATTTTTTTAATATTCCCCCCCTACACACACACAAAATCTGAATGACCTTTGGGAAATAACATGTCAACTAAGAGATAGTTTTAATTGCAGACTACCTCATAATTTATCATTCTTTCAGAGCAACAAACTGACAACTATTAAAAAAAAAAACTAGACCAGTCAAAACAATTTACTCAGAATCTGAAATATGTTTGTACTTTTTCTCTCTTTAAATGAAATAGTGTGCATATTAATATCTATTCATTTTCTTACATTAATTAAAAGATCATATTTTACTATTTGTAATGCTATCTAATTAAGTCATATCATTCAAATAATGTTCATCAGAAATAAAAGGAGAACAAAGAAATTTCTCTTATAACAGACAAAAACCAAACAAAAACAGAATTGATATAGATACATCTTATGTGCTTCAGATTGACATGGTAGTTATAATATATGGCCAATTTTAAATGAGTTGAGAGAACACAGAATTAAAAATAATGCCCATGATGGCATAGTTCAATAACATTTCCACAGCCACCTGAGAGAGAGAAGCCATAAGCCATGGGCAAGGTGAATAGACAAAGAACTCACCTTGTAATTCTAGCAAATCCATAGGAAGCATCCTTAAAAGAACAATTATCTCAGTAACTAATCCAACAGTGTTTAAGTGCCTACTCTGTGCCAGGCAATGGACTAGGCTTATTATATACCTTGAACACCATTCAATTTTTCATTAAATGTCTACTATATTCAATGGCATTCTGTCACATGTTCACACAAGGTATGGAAAATTTGGAAATTTGCATGGTCATTGAAGCAATGCTTCTTCAGAGATGGAGGTACCAGTCATCGAACTGCCATGACCCCCTCTCATTGTCATGGAAAGGTATTGGTATACTGTGGTTATGGGTCCAACAATATTAGTGAACATAGGCAAATACCAAATAAGGAGCCCCTAAATAGCAATGTTAAGGGAACAGAGGGAATTATTATATTTTCTAGAAAATGTCTATTTTTCAATTAATTATCATAAGTATAGGACTTTATGAAATGATTCAGGATTAAAGTTTAATCATCACACAGGTCCTATGAAAAGAGACTATTATGTTATGCCATATTCTGTCCTGTTCACCACTGACTACAGGAACTAGTCATCTCTTAGGGAGATAAGTCTGTAGTATGCTTGCATTTGGATAAATAGATTTGACCCACGGTTTCTTTTTAAATATGCTAATGGAGTGCAAGGTCTAAGAAAACTTGCCAAGTGGGAAAAACTTTGATCCAATTCAATTAACATTTATTGCGCACCTACTACGTTTCAATCACTGTACTAAGCACTGGATATTACCCTAAATACTAATGGACTATTTGTCTGTTATCCAAGGCCCAGTCCAGCTAAGAGAAGCTTACCAGTAGATATCCAATTAGTGTTTGGCCACACCATCCCTACAAATATAAGAAGACATCATGATCCATATCAATGGAGTTAGAACCCCCTTACCAGCCAACTGATGGTATTATGATCCTTAAAGTAAATATGTTGCCATAGTTTTCTGTGCTAGATTTTTTCTGCTTCCATTCATTGCTAAAAGCTATATTAATTCAGATATTATAGTTAAGAATTCAGAAATAGTTTCTTCTTGTAAAAATGGTTGATATATTATGAATTAGCCCCTGGAATATGACATCTATATTATAGAGTTATATAATATGAGGCTTAGGACAACCTGGTTTAATTTAGAATAGATATTTTAAAATCTATTCACAATCCTCACTTCTATATAGCAATCGTCATCCTACTAGAGACTCATCATGGTTTTAATTATGAAAAGATGACTTTTTCCCCTTATTTTTATAGATACCTAAAGGTGAATTGATTTAATGCAATGAGGACATGGTTTTGAACATTAAGCAATAGTCACCATCACAAATCCATCTATTAAATCACATGGAAGTATAATTATAGGTTTTTGGATAAAATATTGAAACTAGGCAGATAATATGAAAAAGCCTATTCTAAACTGAAGAACATATGTAAAATGGTGGGATTAAGAATAATGAAGGAAGAATAATGAAGGAAGAAAACAAGTATCTAAATTTGTAAATTAATGAAATGTTTGCAACTTTACAATATTAACATTATTTAATTAGAAGATTGAACAGTCACAAGTCAATAAAGAAGCTACTAAGAAGGAAATAAAGTATAATGTCAAGTTTAAAATCAACAGACTATAAAGTAATGCCCTTTGGTGTTTTTTGAAGCGCTATGATAACTGCAGGAGAAAATTACCATTCCATTTAAAATTTAATGTGATGTGAAAAACATTGATCAGGATCATAGCTTAAAAGCAACGTAAGAGTTTTTAAATAAAATATGTTGAAATACATCCATAGGTTAAAAAAACAGACACAAGTTAATTCACATTTGAAGTGATTGTGTAAGAGTATTGGGATTAAAGTTCATTAAGTGGTTGAGAGAATATTACTCAAAATAGACTTTGCCAACACTTAACTAGTCAATTCTTAATTATTTTTCAATCTGTGGCGAGATGGACCAGAACATTGAGGAAAATTGAAATACAAAGGTAAATGAACAAAGTCTTTTTTGTCTTTACCTCTACCAAATTATTTACTGCAGCATCTTGCAAATCAGAGAATTTGAACATTTTATAATGTCCCTTGGTCTGTTCTCAGTTCCTGGTAGAAATACCAATAATTACAAGTAACTGTATAAAACATGAGTTATGTAAATCTGAAATGAGAAGAAGGAGGAAAAGACTGATGAAAGAGCATAAAGGAAGGAACTACTAGATATTTTGGTCTTTATAAAATAATATACCTTATTGGCCATGAAAATAGTACTTTCTATATTTAGATGACATTTATAGAGTTCATTCTGATCTCTTTTCTATCTACTTTCACAATCCTTTTGTAATATAGATGGGGCTGTAATTTATATCCCCATTTTATCTCTAGAAATATTGAAGCCCAGAGATATTAAGAGTTCTGTTGTGAAGCTTTTCCTGGGAACTCTAGTATCAACAGGATCAGAGGATAAAAATGAGACTAGATAGAGATCCATAGAACATTAAAAATGAAAGCAGTTTTGGAACTCATATTATCTTAGCTCCTTATTTTGCAGATGAGAAGTCAAGTGAGTTGTTCAAAATTATTTAATAGGTTTGTGGAAGAATCTACACTAAAACTTGGGTTTTCTGACTTCAGACCAGCTTAGAAATGGTGCATATAAATGATTCCTGATTTCCATCTAAGAAAATTCCAGCTGAGGGGAGAACATAAAAGATCTATTAATCAGTGAAAAATTGTCAAGCAACTATTATGTGTCAAGCACTGTAATAAGCACTGGCAATACAAACAGAAAAAAGAAGGGGAATCTCTGCCCTCAAGGAACTTACTGTCTAAAGGGAAAGACTACAGAAAAGGAACCTGAAAAGGGGCACTAGTGGGCACAGGGTGGTGGAACATGATGAAAGAATCCAAAGGACAGCAAGTGAATGGGAGATGGAGAGATGACTGGCCGGGGCACCCTCCTTAAATGGAGGTTTAGAAATGATTGGTTTTTAAACAGAAGATATTAATTCCATTTTAGTAACATATACATGAAATTTTACCAGATTGTTAGAATGTACCAACATTTTATTTTTCTTTGGCTTACCTTTTGGGAAGAGAAGGGTCATCTTCTTGCTTCAAGCAGATATCTGAAGAGGAATTCAGTGAAGGATGGTTACATAAAAACATTTAAAAATACATTGCCAACATGTGTCAGACCCATGGGCCATTACTGACTAGGGTTTTATAACTCATCACATAATGAAACAATTTCTAAACAAGGGAACATTTGCCTTTCTTAATGCAATCCTCACAATGCCAATCTCCTTCCTTCTTGTTATCAATGTACATTATGTTCAACTTTTGATTTGACACTTTGGTATATATCATTTCATTGCCCTAAATAGTTTTCTTCTTCTTTTCTTTCTAACCAAATCCCACATATTTTTCAAGGTCCATGTTAATTCAAGGTACATTCCTACTTACAATAATCTTTTCCTTTTTTTAAAAAAAAATTTGTGCTCCTATATGCTTTGTTATCTGGACATCTCCTCAGGGACAATGATATTGCCTTGCACTTTTTAAATTAAAATTTTTATTTTCAAAAATCCATATGCGGGCGGAGCCAAGATGGCGAACTGCAGACAGCTTTCTCTGTGAACTCCTTTGGGACCTTCCCTCAAACCCAGACAAAGTGAGCCTTCGAACTGGTTTGTGAGTGAAGGCTCCACCAAACATTTGGACTACAACGCACTTCTATCAAAAATCTACCTGGAAAGAACTCCGGAGAAGGTTAGCCTCAGGGGAAATCGGCTGCTGGTCCCGATCAGACTCCAGCCGGGGCAGAAGTCAGGGCTGCGATAGAGGGGCGGATTTAAGGCACCCAGGAAGCCCCTGGGAGACGCCTGGGCCACTTTGCTCTGCTTGCAGGCAGGTGCTTTGACAGATCTGCCTTTGGTAAAGGGTGGATCGAGAGAAACTGAAAACGTGGTCTAGCCCCACCAGCCTCAGACCGGAAGTCAACTCGGCAAACTGCCCCAGGGCAAATACAAATCGTTGCAGTTTTCTCTGTTTTTGACCAATATCCCAACTTTAAACCATGAGCAAGAAGCAGAAGAGAGCTCTCACCATAGAAAGCTTTTATGGAGAAAAAATAGAACAGTCCCCAGATCCTGACATTATGAAAACAATCCCAGATGAAGCCACAAAGGCAGACTTAAGTTGGTCTCCCTTTCAGAAGGCTTACCTGGATGATTGCATTAAGAATCTCAAAAGAGAGCTAGAAGAAGAATGGGGAAAAAATTGAGATCAGGGCAACAGAAATATCAAAAACTGGAAAATAGGACTGGTGAATTGGAAAAAGAAAACAGTTCATTGAAAAACAAAATTGGTGAATTGGAAAA
>JAJPUD010004818.1:0-138500 GCA_023553655.1 Myrmecobius fasciatus | reverse complement strand
TCTCTGGAGGAAATTGAATGGTGATAGAAGGGAATATACTTTCTTCTCAGGGGTTCATGGAACTTATACAAAAATTGATCATGTGTTAGGGCATAAAAACCTCAAAATCAAATGCAGAAAAGCAGAAATAGTAAATGCATCCTTCTCAGATCATGATGCAATAAAACTCACATGTAATATAAGGCCAGGAGAAAATAGACCACAAGTTATTTGGAAATTAAATAATCTAATCCTGAAGAACGAATGGGTGAAAGAGCAAATTATAGACACAATCGAAAATTTCATCCAGGAGAATGACAACAATGAGACAACATATCAAAATTTGTGGGACACAGCTAAAGCAGTTATAAGGGGTAATTTTATATCTCTAGATGCTTACTTGCGTAAAACAGAGAAAGAGAAGATTAATGAACTGGGCTTACAATTAAAAAAGCTAGAAAAAGACCAAATCAAAAACCCTCAATTAAATACCAAATTGGAAATTCTGAAAATTAAAGGGGAGATCAATAAAATTGAAAATAAGAAAACTATTGAATTAATAAATAAAAGTAAGAGTTGGTTTTATGAAAAAACCAACAAAATAGATAAGCCTTTAGTTAATTTGATTAGAAAAAGAAAAGAGGAAAATCAAATTATTAGTCTCAAAAATGATAAGGGAGAACTTTCCTCCAATGAAGAGGAAATTAGAGTAATAATTAGGAGTTTCTTTGCCCAACTTTATGCCAATAAATTTGATAATGTAAATGAAATGGAGGAATATCTACAAAAATATAGATTGCCCAGATTAACAGAAGAGGAAATAAATTATTTAAATAGCCCTATTTCGGAAAAAGAAATAGAGCAAGCTATTAATCAACTCCCTAAGAAAAAATCTCCAGGGCCAGATGGATTTACATGTGAATTTTACCAAACATTCAAAGAACAATTAATCCCAATACTATATAAACTATTTGAAAAAATTGGGAAAGAAGATGTATTACCAAATTCCTTCTATGACACAGATATGGTGCTGATAGCTAAACCAGGTAGGGAGAAAACTGAGAAAGAAAACTATAGACCCATTTCCCTAATGAATATTGATGCAAAAATTTTAAATAAGATTTTAGCAACAAGATTACAGAAAGTCATCCCTAGGATAATACATCATGACCAAGTAGGATTTATACCAGGAATGCAGGGCTGGTTCAATATTAGGAAAACAATTAGCATAATCAATTATATCAATAACCAAATTAATAAAAACCATATGATTATCTCCATAGATGCAGAAAAAGCCTTTGATAAAATCCAACACCCATTCCTATTAAAAACACTGGAGAGTATAGGAATAAATGGGCTTTTCCTTAAAATGATTAGTAGTATCTACTTAAAACCTTCAGCAAGTATCATATGTAATGGAGTCAAACTAGAACCATTCCCAATAAGATCAGGAGTGAAACAAGGCTGCCCACTGTCACCATTATTATTTAATATTGTCTTAGAAATGTTAGCTTTGGCAGTAAGAGAAGAAAAAGAGATCAAAGGAATTAGAGTAGGTAATGAGGAAACCAAATTATCACTCTTTGCAGATGACATGATGATATACGTAGAGAACCCTAAAGACTCAACTAAAAAACTACTAGAAACAATTCACAACTTTAGCAAAGTTGCAGGATACAAAATAAATCCACATAAATCATCAGCATTTTTATATATTACCAATAAAGTTCAGCAGCAAGAGATACAAAAAGAAATTCCATTCAAAATAACTGTTGATAGTATAAAATATTTGGGAATTTATCTGCCAAGAGATAGTCAGGAACTATATGAACTAAACTACAAAACACTTTCCACACAAATCAAATCAGACCTAGTCAATTGGAAAAACTTAAAATGCTCATGGGTAGGCCGAGCGAATATAATAAAAATGACAATACTACCCAAACTAATTTACTTATTTAGTGCCATACCAATCAAACTCCCAAGAGGTTATCTTACAGATCTAGAAAAAATAGTAGCAAAGTTCATTTGGAAAAACAAAAGGTCAAGAATTTCAAGGGGATTAATGAAAAAAAAAGGCTGATGATGGAGGACTTGCTGTACCAGATCTAAAACTATATTATAAAGCAGCGGTCATCAAAACCATATGGTACTGGCTAAGAAATAGAATAGTCGATCAGTGGAATAGGATAGAATCACAAGACAAACTAGGCAATAACTATAGCAATTTGGTTTTTGATAAACCCAAAGACTTGGGATAAGTATTCACTATTTGACAAAAACTGCTGGGAAAACTGGAAACTAGTGTGGAAGAAATTAGGGCTTGACCCACATCTAACACCACATACCAAGATAAGATCTAAATGGGTTCATGATCTGGATATAAAGAGTGATACTATAAGTAAATTAGAGGAATGTAATATAGTTTACCTCTCAGACCTTTGGAGATGAAATAAATTTATGTCCAAAGAAGAACTGGAACTCTTAATTGAAAACCAGATAGATAATTTTGACTATATCAAGTTAAAAAGTTTTTGTACAAACAAAATCAATGCAGACAAGATTAGGAGGGAAGTAATAAACTGGGAAATCATCTTTACAATCTTCTAATCTTGTCCTCATTAGCTTTGTTTGTACAAAAACTTTTCAGCTTAATGTACTCAAAATTGTCTATTTTGTGATCTCCAGTTCTACTTTGGTCACAAAATTTTGTCTCCTCCACAGATCTGAGAGGTAAACTATCCTATGTTTTTCTAATTTGTTTGTAATATTCCTTATATCTACATCATGAACGCATTTTGACCTTATCTTAATATATGGTGTTAGGTGTGGGTCAATGCCTAGTTTCTGCCATACTAGTTTCTAGTTTTCCTAGCAGTTTTGTTGCTGAGTTCTTATCCTAAAGCCGGGGGTCTCTGGGTTTGTCAGACACTAGATTACTAAAGTCATTAACTATTTTGTCCTGTCATCCTAACCTATTCCACTGATCAACTACTCTATTTTTTAGCCAGTACCAAATGGTTTTGATGATCACTGCTTTGTAATATAGTTTTAGATCTGGCACAGCTAGGCTACCTTCATTTGCATTTTTTCATTAATTTCTTTTTTTTTTTCCTGAAGCAATTGGTATTAAGTGACTTGCCCATGGTCACAGGAAGTGTTAAGTGTCTGAGGTCAAATTTGAACTCAGGTCCTCCTGACTTCAGGGCTGGAACGCCATCTAGCTGCCCCCTTTTCATTAATTTCTTTGAAATTCTTGGCCTTTTGCTTTTCCAGATGAACTTTGTTATTATTTTTTCTAGATCTGTAAAATCATTTATTGGGAGTTTGAAGGTATATTATTAAATATGTAAATTAATTTAGGTAGTATTGTCACTTTTATTATAGTCGCTTGGTCTACCCGAGTACTTGATATTTTTCCAGTTGTTTAGTTCTGATTTTATTTGTGTAGAAAGTGTTTTGTAGTTATGTTCTTATAGTTCCTGACTTTGCCTTGGCAGCTAGATTCCCAAATATTTTATATTATCAACAATAATTTTAAATGAAATTTCTCTTTTTATCTCTTGCTACTGAACATTGTTGGAAATATATAAAAATATTGATGATTCCTGTGGATTTATTTTGTATCCTGCAACTTTGCTAAAGTTGTGGATTGTTTTTAGTAGTTTTTTAGGTGATCTTTAGGGTTCTCTAAGTTCTCTATGCCCTAACATAGGTTATGGTCAATTTTTGTATAAGTTACATGAACCGCAGAGAAAAAAGTAAATTCCCTACTGTCTCCATTCTATTTTCTCCAAAGATCTATCATACCTAACTTTTCTAACATTTTGTTTACCTCCCTAACGTCTTTCTTATTTATTTTGTGGTTTGATTTATCTAATACTAAGAGAGCAAGGTTGAGATCCCCCCTAGTATAGTTTTGCTATCTATTTCTTCTTGCATCTCTCTTAATTTCTCCTCTAGGAATTTGGATGCTATACCATTTGGTGCATATATGTTTAGTATTAATATTGCTACATTATCTATGGTATCCTTTAGTAAAATATAGTTTCCTTCCTTATCTTTTTAAATTAGATCTATCTTTGCTTTTACTTGATCTGAGGTCAGGATTGCTACCACTACTTTTTTTTTTTTATTCACCTGAAGCATAGTAGATTCTGCTCCAGCCTTTTACATTTCACCCTGTATGTGTCTCTATGCTTTAGATGTGTTTCTTGTAAGCAACATATTATTGGATTCTGGTTTTTAATCCAGTCTGCTATCTGCTTCTGCTTTACGGGAGAGTTCATCCCATTCACATTCACAGCTAAAATAACTAATTCCATATTTCCTGTCATCTTATTTACCCAAGTTATGTTTTCCTCTTTCCTTTCCCCTTTCTCCCTTCCCCCTTCCCTGTTAAATTCCCTTTCTCCCACCTAGGATAAAGAGATGAAGGGCACTAATTAGCGAGACTTACCTCCGAAGGTCTTTGGAAAACTTCAATAAAACTGCCTGCAGTTTTATCATAAATTCACAGAGCTGCCCAGCCGGATATTTTGATATAGCACATTTATTGCCAATTACATCATCATTACATTCACCTGCTACTCACACATGACTCTTCTACACTAACTTACTTCTATCTACTACTCCATGCCGCTGTCCAGTTGAGAGAGTGCTGAGAGAGAGCTGAGCGTGCTGAGAGAGAGCTGAGAGAGCTGAGAGAGCTGAGCGCTCTGAGACAGAGAGCTGAGAGAGAGAGCAAGAGCAGCCTCACTTCTTGCTTATATACAGTTTTTGACGTCAGTACAATCTCAAATTCCTTAACCTTTTTCCTGGCTTGTGATTGGCTCTTAAACAACAGATCATATATCCTCAGGTAAAACCTGTTTTTTCTAGCTCTGCCTTTTCCCGCCTTTCAGCCCTTTTGTCATGCATGCTTTCTCTAGGAAAAACGTGTATACCAGTCACCTATCAATCAGTCACGTAGACACTAGGTATTAACAACTCCCTTTTCTTGTTTTGTGGGAACCGCCATGGGAGGAAGGAGACCCCGTTCATGGTAGGAATCTAAAAGGGGAGACGCAACCTCTAAGCGTCCTCAACCTAATTAATTCCTCCACTGTCCATGAATCCTATCCTCTGTATCCATCATTTCAATGGCTTGCACATAATTTTGTGGACGAGGATGCCATTGAGCGAAAGCATTAGCAAGGGAGTGGCAAAATATTGATATACAACATGGTATACACAAACAAGCACAGAAAGCTAGTATAATGCCCAAAAGAAGGCTGTATAGCCAGGAAGGTAAGGCAGTCATATGAGACTTAATCCAATCTATAAGATCTTCTGAGGCGTCTTCTGGAAGATGAAAATGTGTAGCCATGCTATCAATATCTTTAACCAATTTAGCTAATTCCTCAATTTGATTGGATACATTTGCTGCCAATAATGCGCCTCTTAAATCATCTCTTACATTGACCCAGGTGTCATTTAAGGACCTATCACTCCAGGGTAAAGGTGTAACACAAACAGGTCGATATGCAAAATGACAAGGTATAGATAATAACAATGTTTGTAACAATAATTCTTCACCTAACCATTCCACAGCTACTTCCAAAGCAAATATTTCATTCTGAATTGCTTTATCTAAATCTACTTGTTTCTTCCATGCTTTTGATTCTGCAATCATAAAGGATTGCAATTCAGAGGCTAAATAATCTATTTGTTCTTTAAGTTGTTGTACCTGGAATTCTAGAAAAGCCTCAATAGCCAAATTAATAATACCAAAGATAATTCCAAAAATTTCTCTGGTATGTCTTTTTAGTCCATTTTTTACTTTTAACCATTGTAAATCTGAGGGGTATTGTGCTCAGGGAACCGCTGATTTTACTGGGAGCAAAGAATACACAGGTTGTTTGACTAACAATACATAAGGATATGTTATGTTCTTATCTATAACATCTGAGAGCATACAATCAGCAACAGAAGTTACAAATCGATACTGTAATGGTTGTATTACTACTTTTTTACAAGTAAGAAAAGTATAATTAGCTGGTGCCTGAGTTATTCCATGAAATTCATAAGCGATGCCACTACAATTATATGGATCCCCATCAGCTATTACATCAAATTCAGTGCTATTCATTTTATCCACATATTCTACTCCTCCCTCATATATAAAAGCAAGATCATTTAAATATTCCTCTCTATACTTATAGTGATCATCTATCTTACATCGAGGATCCATCGGTTCCTCAGTATCTGGATAAAGCCAGCAGTAGCATAAAGTCAAATTAACTTTAACTGTTTTTACCAATCCTATTTTCCACATATGTTTATGAGTGATATTAAAATCAAAGGCAAAAGGAATTGGTGCAGGTATCTGTTGCATAAGCGTAGTAGCCACGTTATTAGTATCATCCCAGAACAACAAGGAAGTATTAAGTTCTAATTTAGACTTATCTATAGTATATATTGATCCTGACCTACATGGTGTTATTTTTACCTAAGGCGAAGGTATACCTGTTAAACATGGAGCTAAGTCAGGCTGTTTGGCTCCTTGTGCTATCTTAATTGAATGGGGAATAGAATAAAGTCTCACTGAAAATCCCATAGGCCTATACCCAAAACTTTGTTCTCTATGGTATCCCATAGTCATATCACGTTTTTTAAATGGCAAGCATCCTGGCAGTGTATCATCATTTCCTACATTAAAACAGATAGGAGCAGAATAACTAATAAAAGTCGCATTAGATAAAGGTGTATTTGTCATATGCCTCTTTGGCATCTCTGTACTATAAGTTCCCACCATTTTTGTCACATTCCCCAAAACTTTTAACTCAGGTGTGTTCTGTCCCCAACCCACTACATGAATAATCGGAGGACCAGGTATTATTCCCCAAGTCCAATGTCCTTGTTGATCAGCCACTCGTTGCTTCACGTTTACCAAGCTCTTCCACTTTTTTGTGGCGGATTCAACTATCCCAGGTTGAAGACTCAGCACAAGGTATAGACTCATCTTTTTCAGTTCCTGTCCCCAGGTTCCGCTTCTCTTCTCTTTCTGTCTCGCCTTCTTCTTCAGTATAGTGTTCTCCGATAGTTCTGATTCTTCTACTCGGGACCCACTGTTCTTCATCATCTGAAACGATAAGAGCATACCCCAGACCCCATACTTTAACTGTCCCTGGACCTGCCCAATTGCCCTCCTCTGTTTTCCATAACACTCTATTTGTTTGTTTCTTGCCTTTTGACTGCTCATTACTTTTGTGCTATTTGATCTTTTATTCTCAAATGTATGCCAAAAACGGATGGCTGGTGTCAGCTCATTAGCAGCAAATTGTAAATAATTATATGTGAATAATGCTTTATCCAACATACTTTGAGTTAAACGACCCTTTGCCCTACCCCATAACACTCTCTTTTCTTGTTTAACAAGGAGTGTTTTCAGGGATCTATTGGCACATTCAACAATAGCCTGAGCCATAGGATTATAAGGAATACCTGTTACATGACTTATACCAAATTCATCACAAAAGGACTGAAAACCCTTCGAAATATAAGAAGGCCCATTATCTGTCTTTATTTGGTGAGGCACATCAATAGAAGCAAAACAATAGTATAAGTGAGATATAACATGTTTCAGTGTTTCTCCAGGTTGAAGAGTAGCTACTACAAAATTAGAATGAGTATCTACAGTTACATGAATACATTGTGTTCTCCAATGTGTAACATCCATTTGCCAAATATCATTAGGCCTATTTCCTTTAGGATTTTTTGTAGGATTAACTTAATGTGGAGCAAAAGGAATACATTTCAAACATTTTTTCACTATCTCTGAGGCTTGTTGTTTAGAGATACGATAAAGTCTTCTTAATGATCTAGCTGACAGGTATAAATTATCATGTGCAAGTTGGGCAGATTGTACAGCATTAAGCACCTCACAACTATATAGAGCAGAATCAACAATTTTGTTACCTTCAAATATTGGTCCTCTACCATCTGTATGTGATCTAACATGTAGAATATATATGGGGGATTTTAAAGCAGCTAAAGCCTGCTGAGTTTGATATAATAATTGAGCAATAGTGGAATGTCTAAGATCAATAATAGCATTCTGTAAATTCTTAACTACTAAATAAGCATACTATCTGTAATAATATTAAAAGGAGGGGAAATATTTTGTAATACATATAGAATTGCATATAATTCATTTTTCTGGGTAGAGTCATAAGGGGTTGATAAAACTTGTAATACATTAGCAGAAGGTACATAAAAACAAGCTCTATGATCCTTTGTAGCATCAGTAAAAATATTAGGACCATCTACAGGTGTTGCACTAATCACAGAAGAAGGAGTAATTATATTAAGCTGTTTATAAAGTTGAGCAATTTTTGGTAGCTTAACATGAGAAATAGAACAAAAAGGTAATAAAGAATCCCACCCTTCTGATTCAATTAAGTGAGCAAAGTAATCATGAGAAAGTGATAGATATAGAATAGGGGGTATACCAGTTAATAAAATTCCTGTTTGTACTACT
The DNA here is from genome assembly GCA_023553655.1 of Myrmecobius fasciatus. Taxonomy (NCBI): domain Eukaryota; kingdom Metazoa; phylum Chordata; class Mammalia; order Dasyuromorphia; family Myrmecobiidae; genus Myrmecobius; species Myrmecobius fasciatus. The sequence goes on along the minus strand of JAJPUD010004818.1, from coordinate 130,000 downwards.
TCAGATAAAAATTGATATAATGCCTGATTTCTATTGGTTAAGATTCTGATAGGCTTTTGAGGATATATCCATTCAATGACCCCTTGGTCTTGAAAGAATACTCCAAAAAAATGGAGAATCCTGAAGAATTACAAATTTGAGTGGTGATTTCTGATCCCATCTAGTAGTGGACATATTAGTATTTTTCATAATTTGTCTCAAAGAAATCCTTGCCTCTGGGTTAATTTCTTTATCTATAAATTTAGTTTCTTTACTTTCTAGTAATAACTTCTTAACTTCTTGTAATAAACTTATAGCTTCTAGTAGTTCCTCATTAGTACTCATTTCAGATTCATTCCTTTCAGATGAGGGTAATGGAGGAGGCGGTGGGAGAGGGGGAGGAAGCAGAGAGATAGAGGCAGAAGCGGCAGGCTGCAGTTGTGGTGGGGGGAAGGGGAAAGGATACCACATGGTTGGAGCTCACATGGCTGTGGGGGTGCAGAAGCTGACAGCAGCTGTGGGGGAAAGGAAGAAGAGTGTATCTGTTCTTCTACCTTTTTAAATTTTTTTAATCTGCTCTAATGAAGGATATATCTGTTAATCAATTTTTTCTTTTTTTACCTTCATTTTCAATTGTTCTACCTTTATCCTCTAGATCACTATTTATAGAGCTTTCTTCTGTTACTAAAGTAGGAGACAGAGAGGAAACTCCCTGTAAAACATTTTTCACTAAATTATATAAGAAAATATCAATATCTTTAAAGAAATTTGGTTGTTCCTTATTATATGAAGCCATTTGAGAGCCTACAATTCGCCAAGTTTTTTTGATTTATTCCAGTGTGTTCTAGCCATGGTGAAGATTTCCATAATTTCTTTACAAATTCTTCACAGATTTTTATATGCATTTGTATTCCCTGTTCTTTAACCAATTTATAAATTTGTCTAGCATATACCTCAGTATCCCCGGGCTTTATTATGGGTACAGGCAAAGATAGTCCCATAATTCTTTCTTCCCCCAACGTCTTTTCTAAAGAAAAAAGAGGTTTTTATTTCTCACCCCCTTTTTTGATTAGAAAAGGCTGTGAATTTCTTCCGACACAAGAGGGAGCTCAAGGTTTTCTCCTGTTCGGGCGCCAATTGTTAAATTCCCCTTCTCCCCCCTAGGATAAAGAGATGAAGGGCACTAATTAGTGAGACTTACCTCCGAAGGTCTTTGGAAAACTTCAATAAAACTGCCTGCAGTTTTATCATAAATTCACAGAGCTGCCCAGCCGGATATTTTGATATAGCACATTTATTGCCAATTACATCATCATTACACTCACCTGCTACTCACACATGACTCTTCTACACTAACTTACTTCTACCTACTGCTCCATGCCGCTGTCCACTTGAAAGAGTGCTGAGAGAGAGCTGAGAGAGCTGAGCGTGCTGAGAGAGAGCTGAGAGAGCTGAGCGCTCTGAGAGAGCTGAGAGAGAGCAAGAACAGCCTTACTTCTTGCTTATATACAGTTTTTGACGTCAGTACAATCTCAAATTCCTTAACCTTTTTCCTGGCTTGTGATTGGCTCTTAAACAACAGGATCATATATCCTCAGGTAAAACCTGTTTTTTCTAGCTCTACCTTTTCCCACCTTTCAGCCCTTTTATTATGCATGCTTTCTCTAGGAAAAACGTGTATACCAGTCACCTATCAATCAGTCATGTAGACACTAGGTATTAACACTTCCCCAGTATTTGCTTTTGATGACCACCTCCCCCCTTTAGGGCCCCTCCCCCCTTTTACACCTTTCCCCTAATTCTTCTATTTTCCCTTCTATTAGTATATCCCTTTCTTTTCCTCCTTTCCCTCCCATTTCCGTATGAGGAAGGACAAGTTTCTCTGTGAAACCAAATGTATCTGATATACTCTTTTAGAGCCCAAACTGATGAATGTAAGATTTACACAATGCTCATCCCCCTTCCTTCTTTCCCTCAATTATATTAGGTTTTCTTTGCCTCTTCATGAGATTTTGCCTTATTTTTACCTCCTTTTTAAACCTTATTTTATCACCTAAAAATCTTTTTCCTAGTATGATAGCCCTTCACCTCTAGTTTCTTTTTCATATTATCAAAGTAATATCAAATTATACCCCCATTCTTTAAGTATATCCATAGTAGAAACATAGTTCTCAAGAGTTCTTTCCTTTTTGCCTTTTTATGCTTCTCTTAAGTTCTATGTTTGGAGGTCAAATTTTTTGGTCAGATCTGGTCTTTTCATTAGAAATAGATAAAATTCACCTATATTATTAAATGTCCATATTCTTCCCTGGAAGATAATGTTCATTCTGACTGGATAGGTTATTCTTGGGTGTAATCTGAGTTCCTTTATGTTTCAGAATATCTGGTTCCAGGCCCTTCAATCTTTCAGTGTGGAGGCTGACAGATCTTGTGTGATTCTAATTACAGTTACTCGGTATTTGAATTGTTTCTTTCTAGCTGCTAGCAATATCTTTTCCTTAGTGTGATAGTCCTGAAATTTAGGCATGATATTCCTAGGGGATTTAATTTTGGGGTCTCTTTCAGGAGGTGATCGGTGAATTCTTTCGATGGTGATTTTGCCTTCTGATTCTAAAACATCTTTTTTTCATCATGGCTTTCAGGAAGTCCAATAATCCTTAGATTGTCTCTCCTGGATCTATTTTCCAAATCAGTTGTTTTTCCTAGGAGATATTTCATATTTTCTTCTAGTTTTTCATTTTTTGGTTTAATTCTTGAAGTCTTATTGAGTCATTCACTTCTATTTGTTCCATTCTAATTTTTAATGTATTATTTTCTTCAGTTACATTTTTTAGGTCCTTTTGTAACTGGCCAATTTGTTCATTGCATACTTTTTCCATTTCACCAATTTTATTTTTCACTGAATTAGTCTTTTTTTCATATTTCTTTTGTAGAGTATCATATGCTTTTTCCATTCCTTCTTACAATGATCTTATTTCATTTCCCCATTTTTCATCTAACTCTCTTTTGAGATTCTTTCTGCAATCTTCCAGGAAAGCCTTGTGAAATGGGGATCAGCTCATGTCCCCCTTTTTGGCTTCCTTTGAAATTGCTATACTTTTATGAATCTCAGGATCTGGGGTCTGTTCTTCTCACTCTCCATAAAAGCTGTCTATGGTGAGAGTTCTTTTTTATTTTTTATTCATTTTTTTAAAAGCTTGGGGGCAGCTGTGGTAATTTGCCCCGAGGCAATTTGGCTGATTGACTTCTAGTGCTGGGCTCTCTGGGCTAGGACCTGTGTTTGCAGTGGGTTACAATCTACCTTTTACAAAAGGCAGATCTGCCAAAGCACCTGCCTTCAATCATGGCAGACTGTCCTAAGAGCCTCAGATAGACTCCCCAGGTGTTTAGAATTTGCCAAGCTGAGTCCCACCCATTTTCCAGCCCTGTCTCCCGAAGCTGCGCAGGAGCTAGGCAAACTGCCCGAACCCCCTGCCTGATTGAAAGAGACCTGCTACAGAGGCCTTCCAAGGTAATTTTTGCTAGAAATGTACTCCAAATATTTGAGGTTGTTTTGACTCCAGAACCAGTTCAGAGGCTTAATCTGCTGTTGGTTTGAGAGAAGGTCAGAGGAGATCACAGAGAGTCGTGTCTTCACTCTGCCTTCTTGGCTCCTACATCACCCTTTGTGGCTTCATCTGAAGACGATCTGCTTTTAGTGATTTCAGAGTTTGAAATCTGTTCTTCTCTTTCACCATAAAAAACTATCTATAATCAGATTTCTTTTTGCTTTTTTACTCATTTTTTTTAAAGTTGAGGTCTGCTTTTTTAAGGAAAAGTGGAAATTGCCCAAGCTTCTTCTACAAGTGTCAGTAGCTGTGCTTGGTCAATGCTGACTGATATCCTCTGCTGGGTGGGCATGGCCTGGTCCTATAAAATTCTGGGGCTTAGGGGCTCACTATTTGCCTTTTGTATTTGTGTTGGATGTCTTATAATTAGTCTGCTGATTTACTGGCTTGCAACCAGGCAGAGGAGCCAACACTGATGTAAATTCCTCCAGGTAGACTCTGGGGGGGAGAAAGGGGGGAGTTTACACTGTCCCAGGACTGTGTGCTGCCTGCATTTGGTGTCTGGCCTTGACTTGCCTGCACTTGGCCTGCCTCCTCTCTGCCTGATTAAAACAGACCTTTTCTGTAGATCCTAGGACTTTTTTTTTTTCAATGAAGCCTTCTATGATTTTCCATCCAAAAGTGATCTCTCCTACCTATGAAGCCTCATAACACTGTGGATTTCTTTTCCATACTCTTGCCCTACTTTGTGGCATAGTTATTCAGCAAAGTAATTTATTTTGAACCCTTACTCTATTCTAATCAGTATTAAACTGTTTGATAAAATAATTTCAGATTTCTGAGCTATGGATTCTAAGTTCATTTGCTTAACTATAGGGAGTTAACAAAAAACATTCCACTCTTGTTTTGCCTTGTGATGATGACCCAGTCCAGCTTAATAAAGGTGACAACTACATGGAAAGTCACCCAAAATGTTTATTTACCTCTGGACTAAACACTTGTCCAAGATGAGCAGATAGCCATCTTGTGACCACTTAGCTCATACCATTTCCCCCTGCCCAATCTAAGGAGAAGCCTGTCCATCTTATGTGGAAATAATCCTTCCTTCAATCAACTTGTGACAGTGCTGACATTGCTTATTTTGGCTGAGGCATCACATGTCAATCAATGGAATTATTCTGTATTTGGCATAGTTGTTCTGAAATAACTGGATATCTAGCCCTATAAAAATAGGGTCCTGGAATGAGGAGTCATTTCAGATCATGAGGAAAAATCTAAAGTTTACTTCTCTGGAGGGGATGATGAATCCTTTAATAATGTGCCATTGGCACAAACGTCTGCTTCAGTCTCTCTTATTGTAGGTGGGATGATTGTAATCTCCACATTATTCAGGAGTCCTTCAGACAAGATTTGAGTATAATTATTTGACCACTTTAAAAGAATCCCAAGTGGCTAAAGACCCTTCAAGTTGGATTTTGTTTCATCAAAGGGAGAGAGCAAGCTAATGAGACAAGCAGTGAAGTAATTGGAGATAAGTTGGGATGAAGGCAGTATCTGGAGATGGAAAGGAGAAAGGACAGGAGGAAAAGATAGAGGAGGCAGGATTTATCTTTGAAACAGAGGGAAGGATGGAGTAGTAATACCTCTGGGACAATTGATTACAACTAAAATGTGTAGTTCCTGTCATCAAACTCAAAATTTTGGGGGGTTATTCAGGTGGCTGGAATACTGAAGGAGGAAAAAATACAAAAATCAGAAACTAGTGTTGGTCACTCCCTGCCTTACTTCAGATTGGTGAGATTTCCACCTGTTTCTAATGGTGTTCTTTTTTTCTGTTTAAGACTACATCTGACTTACCAATTTTATTTCTCTTTAACACTTGCGGTTGATCCTGTCCTTACATTACCTAGTGTTCCTTTGTTTGAAGCTTGAGATTGATTGGACAGCTCTGGATGCCACAAAGGAAAGAATGGTATTTCCAAGTGTAGAGTTGGGAATTCAATATCCCTCTCATTTGTTAAAGAGTTTTGGCTTTTTAAACCATTTGTATGTTTCACTAATTATACTTCCAAAGGTGAATTCTGTGAAATCAGAGCTTTTAAAAATCTGCCTCATCAAGAACAAATTTAATGGGACTCTAGGATCCCAGTGATTTGTGTAAATATCTCCTTTCTGCTAATAGAATATAGTTTCTTAAAAGACCAGAATTCACTTTGGGGAACTGGACCTGGCGCCCAGCTAGCTCAGCTGTGGTTTGATTAAGTAAAACAGAATCTGCTCTTTTAGCCCCAATCATTACTCCTTCAGTTTTGGTTAGAGAATCCCAGCATAGTAGATAGAGGGATGGACTGGATGTTAGGAAAATCTGTATTTAAACACCTTCATCTGACACTTGCCAGGTTTATATCTATAAATATCTTTTAATATCTTTGAACCTCACTTTTCACTTATGTAAACTATAGCACCTGCCTCTTGGTATTTTTGTGAAGTCTAAAACAAGTCACCATACATAAAATGTTTGGGAACACTTTAAATATCTGAAATTATTATTAGTACAGGAATAGATTAGCACAGCAACTAGCAAGGGAAATTTCCTCATACACAAAGAGATGATTTTCAGTAGATTCTCAAATAGATGATTTTAGAATATAGGGTTATATCAACAATTCATGATCCATAGTTTCATCTTGGTTGGAATAACTCACATAATAATAATAATAATAATAATAATAATAATAATAATAATAATAATAAACTTATATACTACTTGCAATGTGCCAGATACTTTATAATGTTATTTGGTACTCAGAGCAATCCTGGGAGGCAGATGTTAATATTATCCCTTTTTTACAGATGAGGAAACCGAGGCAAACAGAGGTTATGTGCAATGTTTAGAGTCACACATCTAATAAGTAAGAAAATATTTGAACTCTGGTCTTCCTGTCTCTAGTCTGAGTACTAGAGCCACTGAATCCCCTCAATGCCTCACATGACCTTGTCTCCTAGAAACTACATATTACTCACTTTTGTGTTCCTCTACATCCAAAGCCATGGCTTATTGCCTCTTCGCAGGTCAACTGCTGGAACTCTTGATCTATACCCAGATGCTGCTGCTACCTGCTGCTGGACTGATCTCTACCATTAGCTATTCCCAAGAGCTACAGTTGTTTTTCGTTTTTGGGGAAACTTCTTCAAAAATAGTAGTATCATTCTTTTATGGTACAGCCCAGTCAAAGCATGCCTAGAACTGATTAATGCCATTTTACCTTTATTTATTTCCAGTGCTTTTCAACTGACATAAACAGGAGCCCCTCAAGACAAACTGGGGGGATGTTTGTTTTTGTTTTTGTTTGTTTCTGATGTTTCCTCCCTCCAATGCACTTGCCTTCTCTCAATAAGAATTTTTTTAATATTTAGGTTGGGCAAAAAAATACCTTTCAAAACTCTACTGTCTTTGATAGTACCTGAGTCATGAAAACTACCTTGAAAATAGTTAAATTATAAACTATTTTTAAGGAAACACTTAACATATAGTAGTAGGAACAGAGTGAAGTTAGGGTGTGGTTTCTTCTCATTGGTTTATCTATTGGCTTCCTCCCCAAAAAGACAGCAAGTAATTAGATATAATTTAAACATGTACAATTCTTCTAAACATATTTTCATATTTATCATGCTGCAGGAGAAAAATCAGATCAAAATGAAAAAAAACACCAGAAAGAAAAAAAAACCAAGCAAACAAACAAACTAACAACAACAAGGGGAGGGGAAAATATTATTCTTTGATACACATTCAGTCTCCATAGTTTTTCCTCTCTGGCTGCAGATTGCACTTTCCATGCCAAAACTATTGGAATTGCCTTGAATCACCTCCTTCTTGCAAAGAGTCAAGTTCATCCTATTATTGCTATGTACAATGTTTTCTTGGTTCTCACTTCACTTCACTCAGCATCATTTCATGTAAGTCTTTCCAGAATTTTCTGAAATCAGCCTGCTCATCATTTCTTATAGAACAATAATATTCTAATTAGATTCATATACTATAACTTATTTAGCCAATCTCTAACTGATGGGCATCCACATAAATAAGGAATAAGTCTTGATGGTTTATCTTGATGTTTCTTTGCTGGGCACTCTTCAGACATTCCTATATGTCCTTATTTATGTGTATCTTTTTAGAGAGCTTGATAGTGCTAAATAACACTTCAATATTTCCTTCCTTATTTCTTGCAGAATTCTGTCCACTTGTGATGGCATCCTAAATTTAGAGGTTCAGTTCACTGGTGTTTCTTCATCACTCTTCTATTCTAATCTCAGTTTGCAATTTTTAATCATTTTCTTAGGGTAATTCTAGAGTTAACTTTTTCTTTAGAGTGGAATCTTGAGATAGATCTCAGATTTACTCCTCTGATCTAAGTCTTAGTAAAGGTTATTTTATATGTCTCCAACAGAGATGAGTGAATGATTGAGCTAGTTGACAGCCTCCCACATTAGAAAGATGGAGCCAGAGGGCCAAGTATAGCTATGAGGTCTCTAGCTGGAAATTAGTGTCTAATTTGTCATCCTAGTCTTACTACCTATGAATTCTTCTTGAACATCCTGATCTTTTAGTCACTGACTCTGGATGAGCTGATGATCCAGGCCTCAATATCTAAAGCACAAGTGGCAGGGTATCCTGAGTTGCCAACCCTAGATAATCTGTTATTGCAAATTTACCCTCAGATACATAGGCTGTGATCTCTATGGTCTATCAATCAATATTCCTCAATATTTTTTGTCTTACACTTCTATCTTCTTGTCTGTTCTATTATTTAATTGGATGAACATGTCTATTAGATCTGCCAGGCTATCTGGAGCAGTTTGTTCTGCTAAAAGTACTGAAACTAGTTATTCAAGTAATTCTTTAAGATTTCTACTGAGCTTTCCTTCTCTGAGCTCTAAAGGGATCTCATTTATATGAGAAAAATGTTATATAATTACCAGCTATTATAAAATGGAAAATTCCAGCTAAATCAGTGAAATATTTTAACATGGACAAAGTGTAGCATGGTGCTTGGATAAATAGACTCTTCCCTCTTGATAGACCATAATAAATTCTTCAGTCTTTTAAATATCACTGTGCTTTCTAGATCAATCCCATTAGACCTTTTTACTTTGCTTCCAATTTAGGACTTGCCTATTTCAGCAACTATCTTGGATTGATTTCTAATAAGTTAAATATGTATTAGCTTTATTTTCTCAATAAGATTATAAGCTTTTGAGATGATGATACATTAAATCATAGCACCACACTCAGGACTGAATATTCAGGGACTTGATAAATATGAAACTTGATTGATCAAAACCATAGAAGCTTATTGTAGTAAAGAAACTTAAACATCATCTAGTTTAACCTCCTGTGCCATACAAGAATTCACTCTACCATATCTGTAGTAGATATTTATCCAGCTTCCATTTGTACACCTGCACAAATAGTGACCTCACAACCTGTTGAAATGGCCAATTCCATTTTTGAAGCATTGTAATTATTAAATATCTTTAATCCATTTCATTCTTCATCGCATTATCATGGGACTTCTTTTATTTATGCCTAAATCTGCTTGTGTCCCTCCTTTGATCTCTAATGTTTAAATTCTGCCAAATAATCTCCAAAATGTTCAAGATATGTTCTATGAACTTCTGTCTCATAAAAGTCCTTAGAAAACCTGTTATATGATCTATTTATTATGCAAATGAGGACACTAACATCCAGAAAGATGAAAAGACTTATTCAAAGTCAGAGCTGAAAGTAGCAGATTGAATAGAATGCCATGTTGGGAATCAGAGAATTGGGGTAATATTTTACTTCTGACATAGGCTATTTTTGTTTATCCTGGTCAAGTCACTTGACTTCTCAGGACCCTCAAGCAAATGCTACAGGTCTTAGAATAGTTGACAATGTATTTAAAAAAGGAAATTTCCTCAGTAGGAGTTCCCTAAACTAATGAAACCACACGTCAACAAAAAGTAAATGCTCTAAGCATTGGTAATGCAAATACAAACCCAACAGTCTTTATCCACATGGAGTAAATTTTAAATGAATCATTGTGCACATTGTAAAGTATTAACCTTGATCACACGTTGAGTGATCTATTTGTAGTGTAACTGGGAATGACTCATTCACAAATTATATTTAAAAAAACAGTATAAAAGAACACATGTGCAAAAATGTTTGTAGTAGCTCTTTTACTGGTCATAAAGAATTGGAAAATTAATAGATGTCCATCAATTGGGGGAATGGCTGAATAAGTTATGGTATATGAAAATAATGGAATATTGTTTTTCTATAAATAATATTATTATTCTATAAAAATGATGAACAAGCTGATTTTTAAAAAGGGTTGGAAAGATATGCAGGAACTGATGCTGGGCTAAACAAGCAGAACCAGGAATACATTGTAGACAGTAACAACAGGATTGTGAGATGAACAACTGTGACTGATTTGATTCTTCTCAGTGGTTCAGTAATCCAAGGCAATCCCAATAAACTTTGGGTGGAAAACACCATTCACCTCCAGAGAGAGAAAAATGAAGACTGAAGGTCTCCAAATCATCACATGCTATGTTCACTTTCTTTTTTTTTCTTATTTCATTTTTTCTCTCCTGTTTCCGTTTTGTTCTGATTCTTCTCTACCAACATGATTCATAAGGAAATATGAAAAAATGTACATGTATAATCAAAAATAAATAAACAAATTGAAAAAACTTTAAAAAAGTATAAAGAGGTATTTATTTGATATAGCTCCTTTATGAAGCAAAGAGGAACTCTTTTGCTAATTTAATGGAATTATAAGATGACTATGCATTGGCTGACAGAAGGATGAGCCATATACCTGGTCTCTTTTAAAATGCCTGATACAGTGTCTAAGGAATCAGTCAAGAAGGAAAGTGCTGTGCCAGTTAAGGAAGGAGAGTAATTTCTGGAAGTTGGAAATAAACCTAATTATAGAGGAAGAACCATCTCAGAAAGTTCAGTTTCAGTGTCAAAAGAGTTAATTTTGGCAGTTGGGAGTTGAACTGCACAGAGAAATAGGGTCAAGAAGACCATCTGGTTGATCTTCCCAGGAGAATTATTAATGTGAGGGCAGGGGTAGAGAATGGGATAATTATGAGAAGAAAAAGATTTTTACATCATTGAAAGCATGAGTTGTCTTGGGCATATGTATTCCCTAAATATATCCCTCTCTGTTAAGATACTCTGCATGTATATCTACTGATTCCAGTGATGTTATGTGCATTTGTGGACAAGTGTTCCAGGTTTATGGGAGAAATGTTTTTTTTTAACTCTTGTTTCTTCTATACCATTTCAGTAAATGTTTTTTGAGCTAATTGCATCATCTGACTGAAAGGTGAATGTACTTTTGGAAGTTCATGAACTATCCTTTTAATTTGTTACTCCTACTAGGATATAAGCTCCTCAAGGGAGCAATTGTTTCATTTTTACCTCTATTTCCAGTTCCTAGGATGGTGCCTGGCACATAGTGTGCCTAATAAACATTTTTTATTGATTGAGTATAATAGGTCATCCCAGCTGTTCCTCAGCTCCTAACCTACCAACTCCCCAACTAAATTAGACTAGTTCTATAACGATATTTTGTGTACCTACATAACTGATGGTGTAAAGAAAAAAATAGTATTTGCAAAGCTAGAAGGAAATAGGGAGATGTTCAAAGAATACTTTTATTTATTCTTATGTTGGGGGAAAAGAATTATAGTCATATATTCTGCAGTTTCAATGTATGCATGTGTATATTTGTGCTTGTGTGCATAGAGAAGACTAAAAGCAATTTTTATTTTCTTGCTTGCTTTCTCTCTTGAGGCTGTTTTTTTTTTTGTTTTCTTTTGTTTTGTTTTGTGTTTGTTTGTTTCATAAACTCAGTAATCTAATTGTTTTTTTTTTTTTCTGGCATAGAATGAAGTCCAGAGAACATATCATTCCTGCTTTTGTTCCCTCAAAGGTTTCTCTTTTTCTAAGAATTGTGAGTGTCAGAGACTCTGTTGCAATTTCTTCCCTAACCAAGCATTCCAATCTATACCAGCAACAATAGTCCAAAGATACCCTGGGAAAGGCATCTTTATTGATTTGTCCTAACTTTTCAGAAATACTGTCAGTGTTTGATGCAGCCTCTATTTCTGTGCCTAACATTTTATTTACATGTGTTTTTGTGTATGTATTTTCTTCCTTTTATGAACCTTAAACCCATTCATCTTCCTTAAGATTAGAGAAACATGTTTTTTTTTCTTTCTTTTTTCTCTTTGCTTGATTGTACTCTGTATTTATTTGACTGATTCTTGAAGTCTTATTGAGTCATTCACTTGCATTTGTTCAATTCTTTTTTTTTTTTTTTGCTTTTTGCTGAGGCAATTGGGGTTAAGTGACTTGCCCAGGGTCACACAGCTAGGAAGTGTCTGAGACCAGATTTGAACTCAGGTCCTCCTGACTTCAGGGCTGGTGCTCTAACCATTGTGCCACCTAGCTGCCCCTCAATTCTTATTTTTAAAGTGTTGTTTTCTTCAGTTACCTTTTTAAGCTCCTTTTGTAACTGGCCAATTGAAATTTTTTGTTCATTGCACTCTTTTTCCACTTCACTAATTTTACTTTTCAACAAATTGGTGTCTTTTTCATACCTCTTTTGCAGGGCATCATATCTTTCTTGCAAGATATTGTATCCTTCTTGCACTGATTTCAATTTATTTTCCCATTTATCCTCCAGCTCTCTTTGGAGGTTCTTTATGCAATCCTCCAGAAAGGCCTTTTGAAAAGGGGACCAGTGATGGTCCTTAATAACTTCCTCTGGAGTTCTGTCTAAAGGAACCTCAGGATCTGGGGTCAGCCCTTCTTTCTCTCGATAGAAGCTGTCTATGGTGAGAGCTCTCTTTTGCTTCTTCATTTTTTTTAGACAGTGTGGATGTCACTTTAAGGCTCGGAAAAAACGGCGGCTGAAGAATTGCCCTGGGGCAATTCGGCAAATTAACTTAAGGTGCAGGGCCGGTGGGGGCTAGGACTAACTCCGAATTACACTTTAAACAAGGCAAGTCTGCCAGAACACCTGCCCTCAATCAGGGCAGAGTGTCCTGAGTGCCTCAGATAAACTCCAGGTGTTTGGAGTTTGGAGTTTGGAGTTTCTGCCACAGTGAGCTGAGTCCCACCCTCACTTCCAGCCTGCACAGAGTCCACTGTTTATCCCTCTGTCCGAGTTAAACAAACCTGATATGAAGTTCTTCAGAATGCAGTGTCCAAATATTTCTGGATTCGTTGACTTGAAGGTCAGTTCAGAGACTTATTTTATTGTTGATTTGAGAGAAGATCGGAGGAGGATGCAGAGAGTCATGTTTTCACTCTGCTATCTTGACTCCCCCCCCTAAAAGGGTATACTCTGTATTTAAATTAAGTTTCTATACATTACCTTCTTTCATATACTCTTAAGGTTGGGTCAAATTATCCTTCTTGTCAGTTCTTACTATCAACATTTTGTCATTCTTGATTAGAATGCATTCTCTCCTGTCTGCTATTACCTCTTAGAATTTTCACTTTCTATCAAAACAATAATGCCATCTTCTAAATGAAAGGTTCACAATTTGGAGTTCTTGAACTTTTTTTTTTAAGTGATAACTATATTTCAGTATAACTGATTTCATTTGTAATCTTACACATCTTATTTCATACATTTAAAACATTCAGATAAGAGGTCATTTGTAATTGTAGAGATACAAATGCATTGTTGTCATTCAATCATGTCTGACTCTTCATGACCTGATACACCATATTATTCATGGTGTTTTCTTGGCAAAAATAGTCGAGTAGTTAGCCATTTCCTTCTCCAGTGAATTAAAGCAAACAGAAGTTAAGTGACTTATTCAGGATCATGCAGCTAGTACATATCTTCTTAACTCCAAGTCCAATTTTATATACATTAAGCAACCTTGCTGCCTACAATGTCTATGTAGATATTATTTCCCTTAATGGAATATAAATTTTTTTTTCTTAGGTTTTAAACTTATTTTAAAATTAAATACAAAATAAGAAAAGAAAAATTTATCATGTATATAGCAGAACCTAAGAGATGATTCAATCTAAAGTACATTTCCATTTCAAGAAAACTTATATAATAAATACTACATATTGTTTTCAATGCTGTCCAGTTTTTCTTTGCTTCCTTGTAAGTTTTCTTTTTTTCTCTGCAGTTCACTTTTTTTTACTTTTTTTTCCTTATCTGTTTCCTTTTCTCCTCCCCCCCAAGAAGGTTACAATTAATCATGGATACACATATATACAGAGATACACATGCATATTTATACATATAAAAACGCACACATATTTACATGTAAGTATATATACACATTGATATCTACAAACATACATATACACTTATACACATACATGTTAGATCATACAGTGCTTGTTTCTACTTGTCATCTATTTCTCTGGTATTGGACAGCATATTCTTTCATATGTTGAAGTATTGCCTTGCTTTCCCAACTCAACCACCTCATCCTTCCCTAGACCACAATAATATTAAAATTTTTCACCGATTTTCTGCATTCTTCTACTGTTAGCCACATAAGTTTTCTTTATAAAAGAAAATTTTAATTTAAAATAATGAAATTATTCATTTAATATTTTAACAATGCCCTCACCTTACAATATGGCTTAAAGTTTGATACTACAAAATCTTACACTATTTTCCCCCGATTTCTTTGAAGTTCCTGATCTTTTGCTCTTCTAATTGAATTCTGTTATTACTTATTCTAATTCAGAAAATAATTCTTCAGCAGCTTAATTGAGATGGAATTACATAAATAGATCAAATAGGTAAAATTGTAATTAAAAATTATATTGACTTTACCATTCTTATGAATAACAAACACCACTTCAATCATTTAGACTTAACCCCATTTGTACAAAAAGTGTTCTATGTTTATATTCATATATAGTTGTTTCATCCCAATCACTTTCTTTTTTTTGTAATGTCTCATTTATCTTTTTTTAGTTTATTTACTTTTAATATACATTGTTTTATGAATTATGTTGGAAGAGAAAAATTGGAACAAAAAGGAAAAAAATACTGGAGAGATTAAAAAAAACATAAAAAAGAAGTGAACATAGCATGTGATGATTTTCATTCATTCTCTTTAGTTCTTTCTCTAGTTGCAGATGGCATTTTCTGTCCAAAGTTTATTGGGATTGCTTTGAATCACTGAACTACTGAGAAGAACCAAGTCTTTCATAGATGATCATCATATATCCTTGCTGTTATTGTGTATTCCTGATTCTGATTGTTTTGCTCAGCATCAGTTCTTGTAAATATTTCCAGGCCTTTCTAAAAGCAGCTAGTTCATCATTTTTAACAGAACAATAATATTCCATTACCTTTAAGCACCTCAACTTGTTAAGCCATTTCCCAATTGACGGGCATCCACTTCGTTTCCAATTCTTTGCTACCACAAAAAGAGCTCTACAAACATTTTTGTACATGTGGGTCATTTTCCCTTCTTTATTATTTCCTTGGGATACAGACCCAGTAATGGCACTGCTGGGTCAAAGGGCATATGCACAGTTTTATAGCCCTTTGTGCATAGTTCCAGTTTGCTTTCCAGAATGGTTAGATCATTTCACAGCTCCACCAACAATGCATAGTTGTTGCATTAGTATCCCAGTTTTCCACAGTCTCTCTAACATTTATCATTATCCTTTCATGTCATCTTAGTGAATATGAGAGATGTGAGGTGGTACCTTAGAATTGTTTTAATTTTCTTTTTTCTAATGAATAGTGAGCTATAGCATTTTTTCATATAACTATAAATGATTGCAATTTCATCATTTGAAAATTGTTCATAACTTTTGACCATTTATCAATTAGAAAATGATATGTATTCTTATACATTTGACACAGTTCTTTTCATATTTTAGAAATGAGACCTTTATCAGAAATACTGGCTGTAAAACTTTTTTTCCCAGCTTTGTACTTCCCTTTTAATTTTATTTCTGTTGGCTTTATTTGTTCAAAACCTTTTTAATTTAATATAATCAAAATTGTCCATTTTGGTTTTCATAATGCTCTCTAATTCTTCTTTGATCATAAATTCCTCCCTTCTCCAAAGATCTGATAGGTAAATTATCCCTTGTTCTCCTAATTTCATATCATCCCTTATGCCAAATCATGTATCCATTTTGACGTTATTTTGATATGGAGTTTTGGACAAATTATTTTCCAGTTTTCCCAGCAATTTTTGTCAAATAGTGAGTTCTTATTCCAAAAGCTGGAGTTTGGGGCTTTATCAAATATTATATTATTACAGGCCTTGCTTATTGTGTAATATGTCATTCACTTTCTTTTTAAAAGTATTTAATTAATTTTTATTAAAGCTTCTTATTTTCAAAATATATACATAATTTTCAATATTCACTCTTACAAAATCTTATGTTCTAACATTTTCCCCTCTCTTCCCCCACACTGATTTTCCTAGACAGCAAGTGATCCAATATGTTACACATGTAGAATTTTTCTATACATATTTCCATAAATATCATGCTGCACAAGAAAAATCAGATCAAAAAGAAAAAAAATGAGAAAGAAAACAAAATGCAAGCAACCAACAACAAAAAGAGTGAAAATACTATGTTGTGGCCCACATTCAGTTCCCATTCCCCTCTCTCTGGGTGTAGATGGCTTTCTTCATCAGAAGACCATTGGAATTGGCCTGATTTATCTCATTATTGATGAAAGCCATGTCCATCAGCATTGATCATTGTATAATCTTATTGTTGCTGTGTACAATGATGTTCTGGTTCAGCTCATTTCACTTAGCATCAGTTCATGTAAATCTCCCCAGGCCTCTCTGAAATCGTCCTGCTGGTTGTTTCTTACAGAACAATGATATTCCATAACCTTCATATACTGTGACTTATTTAGCCATTCTCCAACTGAGTAGCATCACTCAGTTTCTAGTTTCTTGCCACTACAAAAAAAGCTGCCACAAACATTTTTGCATATGTGGGTCCCTTTCCCTCCTTTATGATTTCTTTGGGATACAAGTCCAGTAGAAACACTGCTGGATCAAAGAGTATGCACATTTTGATTAACTTTAGGGTATAGTTCCAAATTGCTCTCCAGAATGGTTGGATCAGTTCACAACTCCACCAACAATGCATTAATTTTCCAGTTTTCTCACATTCCGTCAGCATTCATCATTATCTTTGTCTATTATCTTAGCCAATCTGAGAGGTGTGTAATGGTACCCAAGAATTGTCTTAATTTCCATTTCTCTGATCAATAGGGATTTAGAGCACCTTTTCATATTACTAGAAATGATTTTAATTTTTTCATCTGAAAATTGCTTATTCATATCCTTTGATCATTTATCAATTGGAGAAAGAATTGGATTCTTATAAATTTGAATCAATTCCCTATATATTTTAGAAATGAGATCTTTATCAGAACTCTTGAATGTAAAATATTTTCCCAGTTTATTGCTTCCTTTGTAATCTTGTCTACATTGGTTTTGTTTATATAAAAGCTTTTTAATTTAATATAATCCAAATTATTCATTTTGCATTCAATAATGTCCTATGTTAATCTGGGCAATCTATATTTTTGTATATATTCATCCATTTCACTTAGATTATCATATTTATTGGCAAAGAGTTGAACAAAATAACTTCTAATTATTGCTCCAATTTCCTCTTCATTGGAAGAAAGTTTACCCTTTTCATTTTTGATACTAACAATTTGATTTTCTTTCCTTTTTGATCAAATTAACTATTTTGTTGGGTTCTTCATAAAAAAGCTCTTAGTTTTGTTTATTTGTTCAAAAGTTTTTTACTTTCAGTTTTATTAATATACCCTTTTATTTTCAGAATTTCAAATTTGGTATTTACTTGGTGGTTTTTAATTTGTTCTTTTTTCTAGCTTTTTTAGTTGCATGCCCAATTCATTGGTCTTTTCTTTCTCTATTTTATGCAAGTTAGCATCTAGAGACATAAAATTTCTTCTAATAACTGTTTTGGCTGCTTCCCATAAATTTTGGTATGTTTTCTAATTATTGTCATTCTTTTGGATGAAATTATTGATTGTGTCTATTATTTGCTGTTTCACCCATTCATTCTTTAGGATTAAATTATTTAGTTTCCAATTAATTTTTGGTATTTTTACCCTGGCTCTTTATTACATGTGATTCTTATTGTGTCATGATCTGAAAAAGATGCATTTACTATTTCTGCCTTTGTGCATTTGATTTTAAGGTTTTTGTTCCCTAATATATGTATAGGTTCCGTGAATCACTGAGAAAAAAATCATACTCCTTTCTGTCTGCATTCAATTTTCTCCAAAGATCTATGACATCTAACTTTTCTAAAATTCTATTTACCTCTTTAACTTCTTTCTTATTTATTTTGTGGTTTGATTTATCTAGTTCTGAGAGAGCAAGGTTGAGATACCCAACTATTATAGTTTTGCTGTCTATTTCTCCTTGCAATGCTCTTAATTTCTCCTCTAGGAATTTGGATGTTATGCCTCATGGTGCATATATGTTTAGTATTGATATTACTTCAATATCTATGGTACTTTTTAGCAAGATATAGTTTCTTTCCTTATCTCTTTTAATTAGTTTTGCTTTTGCTTGATCTGAGATCAGGATTGTTACCCCTGCTTTTTTTACTTCACCTGAAGCATAATAGATTCTGTTCCAGCTTTTGACCTTTATTCTGTATGTATCACTCTGCTTTAAATATATTTCTTGTGAGGCAGCTAGGTGATGCAATGTATAGAACACCAGTTCTGATTTAAGGAGGACTTGAGTTCGAATTTGACCTCAAACACTTAACACTTCCTAGTGTTCCTGTGTGACTGGCAAGTCACAACACCAATTGCCTCAGCAAAAAAGCAAATATATATGTTTCTTATAAACAACATATTGCAGGATGCTGGCTTTTAATCCAGTCTTCTGTTTTATGGGAGAGTGTATCCCATTCACATTTACAGTTAAAATGACTAATTCTTTATTTCCCTCCATCTTATTTTCCCCAAGTTATGCTTTTCTCTTTCCTTTCCACCTTTCCCTCCTCCCCAGTATTTTGCTTTTGACCACCACCTCCCTCAAACAACCCTCCACCTGTATATATTTTGCTTCCATTAGCTTCCTCCTTTCTTTTCCCCTTTCCCCTTCCACTTCCATATAGGGTAAGATAAGTTTCTTTGTGAAGCCAAATATATTTGATAATCTCTCTTTGAGCCAAATTGTATGAGAGTAAGATTCACACAATGTTCACTCCTTCCCTTCTTTCCCTCATGTCATTCACTTTCTAAGCCATAATTACTTGTATATGTTCCTCCTTCCTATTTTTCCTCTCTATCCTCATCCTATTTGTATTCCTCCTTGCTCTTCTGCTTTATTACTATCTGCTATCTTGCCTTCCTAATTTTCAAACTACCCATCACTCCAAGAATCCCTCCTTTTCCTCCTTCCCCCTCTTATTTCCTTGACATCTTATTTCTTTCCAAATTTAGAAGACTTTTATTCCTTTCTAATTATACATTTGTTCACTTTTAGCCCATTCCTGATGAGAGTAAGGCTCTAGCACTACTTATCCTCCCCTCTATTAGCTTGTTTTGTATTTTTCTTTTCTGTCCTCATTTATATCAGGTAATTCTCTTTTTTTTATCTCTCCCTACACCATTATATAAAAGAACTAATGATATAGTCAAATAAAAAAATAAATAATTTGACCTCATTGAGTCCTTTTTAATTGTTTCTTGATGTTTACTTTATATTTCTCCTGCATGTTATATGTTGAATTTTCTCTTAAGTTGTGCTGTTTTTTTCACAGATGTCTGAAAGTTTTTCAGTGGATTAAATGCCTATTTTTCCCCATTCAGGATTATAATGAACTTTGCTGGGTAACTTACCTTTTGTTGTGACCCCAACTCTTTTACTCTATGAAATACAGTCTTCTAAGAACTACGATACTTCAATGTAGTAGCTGCCAAGTCTTGCATAATCCTTATTATAGCTCCATGATATTTTTTTTCTTGTTGTTTCCAATATTTTCTCTTTAACGAGGGAGTTTTAAAACTTGGCTGTAATATTCCTGTAAATATTTCTCAGTGGAGGGAGACCCTAACTGTGAGATGAAATTTCCTAAGGCAGTGGCTACTTCTTAACCCCAGTTGCCCCCAAAGCTTATTATTTGTTGATTCTGCCGAGTTGTCCTGGAAATGTTTCCACTTCACTCAGGCCCCAAGATGTCAGATATTTCCTGGAGTCTTCTTAAATTGCTTTTGAACAACTGCTTTACTGTGACTTTTGTTTATTTCTAAGGCTCTACATTCCCTCTGAGGTAATATTCTATCTTTTACTATAAGGAAATGTGGATAGCTATAAGTTTTCTGATCTACTCCACCATGTCCCCAAAATCTTCTTCAGAATATAAAATCTTTAAGGGCAGAGACACTTTCATTTTTGACCTGAAGACAGCAGAACTTTAAGGCTAGTGAGCAATGCAAACAATGCAAAAAAAAATCCCTTATGTGGTCACTGAAGTTCCAGCTATTAATGGAGTCAATTAGCCTGGGTGAAAAACGTAGACTCAATCTCCATTTAAAAAAATAAAATAAAAATTTATTGCTACTTATTAATTTTTCTTCATTTTATTTTCTGAACATATCTGTTTCCCTTCAGTATTAAAAGAGACATCTGCAACAAAGAATAAAAAGAAGTTAAAAAAAATTCAAATTTAAGCCATCACATCTACTGCATCTGAAAATATGTACAGTATTCCACACCAATAGTCCCCAGTCCTCAAAGAAGATAAAGAGGTAAATTTTCTCAACTTTATTCTGGGATTTAGCATAGTGCTTGGCACATAGTACTCAAAGTATATGCTTATTGACTGACTGTGGTTAATCTTAGCAGGTACAGTTTTATAGTATTTAATGATTTTTTGGTTGTTGCATGTATATTTTTGTAGTCATTGTGCATATTGTTTTCCTAGGTCTGCTTCATGTCAGTCTGTATAAGTTTCATTCATCGGAAGCTTTCTATACTTCTCTGAATTTTTTTCCATGTCTAACAAGTGGATATATTGCCTTATGAAATACTAATTCATAAATTCTCTAAAAGGCAAGAAATTATCTATAGGTCATCTGTAATCAAGGGTGGTTATCATTTCTGTGATTAGAATTTTTAAGTCTTTCAAAGATTTTTGTTTTTATTTTTTTAACAATGTCATTTTTCACTTTAAAAATTATTTTCTGATTTTTATTTTAATCCATATTAGTTCATATGAGTATTGAAAGGCTGCTCATCATTTTTTCTTTCATCTTTTTTACTTTATAATGATACTCAAATGTTCATATACTATAACTGTTTTGTCTATTCCTCATTAACATATACTACCTTTTTATCCAGTTATTTGCTACAACCCAAAATGATGCAGTGACATTCAATATTGGATAATTCTGTAATCACATAGTAACATGAACTTACCTCAAAGTATGAATTCTTTCTTGATCTCTTTGGGATAGATGCCTAATTGTAATTGGTTGGTTTCTGTCCTTACTGCTGAAATAGGACAAAAATGACCTCACACATCTAGGGGTCAAGGTATCTGTGGCTTATTTGATCAATTTAAGGTCAGAAAGTTCTACTGCAGTTTGGGCACAAATAGTCCATATGAACATTTGAAGTGCAAATGTCTCTATTTGCATGTCACATTTCTTTTGAGTTTCTACAATTCTGTTTTGCTCATTGAGTTTAGCAATTGAAGTGGAAGTGCCATGTTGGGTAGACCTGTGCCAGCTTAAAAAGATATGTGCAGTATATTGATCCCAGTGCTTTCTGAAATAACTGGACCAATTTACAACTCTACTAAAACAATGAGAGTGCTTGATCAATCAAATCTTCCCACAACAATTGTTATTTTCTATTTTATATCTTTCTTGCCAATTTGATGGGTATGAAGTACAAGATCAACTATTTAAAAAATACTTTTGTTAGCATTTTGGAGCAAATTTTTCACATGAATGAGAATATATTTCATTTCTTCCTGTAAGAACTGCCCATTCATACCTTCTGGCTATTTTTTGGCTAGTAGAGGAATGGCTTCTCTTCTTACTTATTTGAATCATTTCTCTACATAGCTTGGATATCAGAAATATGCTGCAAAGATTTTCTCCTAGTTAACTGTTTCCCTTTTTATTTTAATTGCATTTTGCTTTAAAAACATTTTAAATTTCACATAATCAAAATTGTTTATGTTCTTTCTTGTAAATCTTTCTATCTTTTGATCAAAACTCTCTTCTATCTGTAATCAAAAAATGTTCTTTTATTCATCCAAGTTGTTTTTGAGATATGGGTCATGTATCTCTTTGGGCCTTATTATGACAAATGGTACAAGGTGTTGCTTAAAATCTCATTTCTGCCAGACTCTTTTTTCCAGTGTGCCAGCAGTTTTTCTTGATTAGGGAGCCTCTTACTCCATTAAACTGGCATACTTGGGTTTATCAGATACTGAGTTACTGTGTTCATTTGCTTCTGGACCTTGTGTTTCCGATTTGTTCCAAGGATGAAATTTTCTTTAAACAGGATCCAATATTTTTGATTATTGCTCTTTTTTAGTATGTTTTGTGATTTCATTCTTCTAAGTTCCCTTCCTTCATGGTTCCCCTTTTTAAAAAATATTTTGTTCTTCAAGATGAATTTTGTTATTATGTTTCCAAACTCCATAAAGTAATATTTTGATACTTAAACTCATGTGATGTAGAATAAATTCTGTATTCAAATGTATTCTGCTATTTTCTTCTGTTTTATGGATAGGTTCATCCCACTTATGTTTGTTATTATCATTATTAATTATCTATTTCATGGGGCAACTAGATACTACAATACATAGAGTCCTGAAGTCAGGAGGACCTGATTTCAAATCTGGCTCTGGACACTGAACACTTGCTAGTTGTGAAACCCTGGGCAGGTACCTTAACCAGGATTACCTTGCAAAAAATGTATTTCATTACTTTATATACTGATTTTTTTTTCTTCTCCACTTCACTTTCCCTATTCATATGAGACAGTGAAAGAGAATGCAAATATGAAATCCATCTTGTAGAAAAGGTCCCAGATCTGTCGAAAGATATGCTAATCAATATCTCTAAGGTTGTTGAAAATACTCAGAGTTTGAAGGGATAGACTATGGAGGCTGATAAAGAGTTCTATCCTTATATCACTTTATCCAAATAGGATAGTCTGGGACTTGTTTATGTCTTAATAATGGAAGAGAGTAAGCTCATTTCAAAGTCCACATAACTACTTATAAGGTTTTCCTCAGTCTCTTCTAAGCTAATTATCCTTTTACTAATGTTTTCATTCCAAAGTTATTTCCTGTTGCTTTTTTTGTTTGTTTGTTTTTATTTAAATCTCTTGCTTCATTTCTTCTAGGTAGTTTTGTAGTCCTTGTTTCCAAGCCATTTTCTTCTAAACTCTGCTATGTATTTCTTTTAGGTCTCTTAAGTATTTCTTTATGTGTTAATCTTCTCTTTACCCATACAACTAGCCTTAATGAATACTTGTGTATTTTATACCAGGGACAGTCTCCTTCTCTTTTTACATGTTTGGATTGCATGATTAAGCCTAATTTGTTCTTTATTTTGATCTGTGTTTTTGTGCTTGGCTTCTGTTCCTTAACTTTTTGTGCAGTCATGGAATGGGGAAAGGTGCTTACTATATTTCTTGATCATTATTTAACTGAGTGTCCTTGTTAGACCTTTGCTGGACTGAATATGGGAGAGCTGACTACCTTTGTAACTTCTCCTGTGCCTATCTTAACCAGAATTCTCTGAAAAAATCAGAGAATTTCTTATTTTTCATGGAGCAGGAATATTCTGTTACATTTATATGCCACAACTTTTGTTTAGCTATTCCCTAATTAATCAACATCTTTTTTAAAAATTTCCACTTCTTTGTTAACACAGAAAATACAGTTATTAATACGTTTCCCCCAATGGATAGTTTCCATTCTTTTCCTACCTGCATTGATTTTGTTCATGCAAAAGCTTTTATGTTTCATGTTAACTGAAGGATCACTTTTAGTTTTTTGATTCCTCTATTCTTCATTTGATTTAGGTAAAAGGTATTTCATCTTGTTCTTTTATTATTTTTTGTGTGTGTGCTATTGTATTCAGGTTTTATATATATATATGTGTATATATATATATATATCTTATACATACATATATATGTGTGTGTGTGTAATAAATAGTGTAAGATGTTGGTCTAAATCTATTTTTTTCCCAAACTGCTTAACAGTTTCTCCAGAAGTTCTTGTCAAATAGGGAGCCCTTAACTATGTAATTAATATTCTCAGTTTAATCAAACATTAGATTATTAAGTTTGATTGCTTTGAATTTTAATAGCTTTAATAATATAATTGAACATCTGAAGTTTTTTCCCATGTCATTTCTAATTTTTTCATCATTTCCCTTGGCATTCTAGACCTCTTGCTTTTTTCAAATGTATTTTGTTATTATTTTGTCTAGCTGTATAAAATACTCTCTTGGGTGATTGATTGATATGACATTAAATTTATCCAAGTAGGTGATCCCACCAACTAATCTAAATGATTCTACCATTGTTATTATATTTAGCTTCTTCTTTTGACTGATTCATCTAAATATTTTCATCTCTGATTGATTGTTTTAACTTCTCGTGATTGAACAGAAGAAAGAAAATCTCACCAATGACTCATAGCCACATTTAACAATATCACTAATTTCTGAACCCTATGCCATCTTTTTGGAGGTAGGCCATAATTTGGTAAATTTTCCTTACTCTATTTCCTACCCCTTTTAAAAATAGGCACAACACTAGCTGAAGCAAGAGTGAAAACTTATCTTCTTAATTCAGCTTTGGTTTAGACTAGGACAGATGGTAAAACTTTAAAATCCCAGCAATTCTGGAGAAGCAGTAAATGGAACTACATTGCTGAAGGTGCTTTACACTTGTAAGAGCTAATCCTCATCTGATATTTAACAATTCCAGAGAGGAAAAATGTAGGAATATGTGGCTTTTGCTTCCAAACAGTATTTCTGTGCTGATAAAATGAGAACATTTAAAGAAATTGTTCAAGGACATAGGCACATTGCTTCTAGAGAAAAAATAAAAGCCAACAAACCACCTTTGCTCATAAAAAAAATGACTTTTTGGTGTGTATTTGAGGCAAGAGGAACGACTATATTGTAATTGTAAAAAATTGAGATGAATCTTACTGAAATTGCCCACTCTTACAAAACCACCACAAAGAGCTACTTTTTCTGTTTTTTTAAAGTTATGAGAAATGAGGCTTTCTGGAGTAATAGCTGTGGCTAACTTTCCCATAAGTATTTTTTTCATTCCATTTTATGTTTCTCAAAGTGGAGCCATAATTAGTGCTATGTAAAAGCCTTTCCTCATACCCTGTAAACCTCCAGAACTCTGCTGATTATGCAGTTTTCAACTTGAGCTGTACTCAGAACCTTGCCGAGTTTCATCTGCAACTTTTCTGCCCTTTTCCACCTGAATCATTTATTTATTTCATTTGATCTATTTGATTTATTAAAAATGGTGCCTTTGCCCCTAGGGTCTCTTGGCAGAGAGACAAAATATGGTTATAATAATTAAACCTGACAAAAGAAAAATTTAAAAGAGAATACCCAAAATTCTCTTTTGGGGGATGTCTTTTTTTTTTTTTAAAGACAAGATTTCTGACATGCTTCAAGTTAAACAGTTAGTATTTAGGTTCGAATTTTTCCATGGCAACTTGTTCCTGGTTTGCCTTAAATCTTCTCTACCTTAGAAATCTATTTTGTTAGCCTCATATGGGAAAAGGCTGAGGAACTAGGTCTCATATTATCTGTTTCCTCATTAAAATTCTGCCTAGGAGTTATGGAGCCATAACTGGGACAGTTTTTCAACAGTGTCTTCACGAACAACCAGTTCAGCTGATTTCTTGATTTTGATGAAGTGACAAAACTGATTCGATTGACCTGATAAAATATTAGGGAGACTGATAATGTGATAACATTAGGTCACCTTTTGGGGGCCTTAATTCAAATTCCTGACTTCTAGTTTAACTCTCTGTGACAGAGGAGCAGCAGATTTAGAATCGGGTGATATGGAATGAAATAGTGTGTCTGCTACTTATCTTTTTGTGTAGACAATTTTCATGTCTCTGGAACTCAGTTTCCTTCTCTGCAAAATGAGAAGGGTTAGACAAGATGATCTTTAAGATAATTTTTTAAGGTCTCAATTTCCTAATTTGTAAAATGGGAATATTAGATGAAGATGGCTTCCAAAATCCATCCAGTTTTGTATGTCATCATTCTGTCTCTTCATTTTTTTTTACTTTCTGCTCCCCATAATATACAAAGTGGCAAATGAAGGAAGTAGCAAGCGGGGTTAATTTTTTCTATATCAAACCAGCATTTCTTGGCCACTTCATCAAAAAAAAAACTGGAATCAAAATTGTGTGCATATGCTCAGTTTTCCCCTTTCCACTTCCCCTTCTTTCCATCTTCTCTGCTCTAACCAAGCTGTTTTTGGAAAATGGTAACTTTCTGAAGAGATATGTGTTTTAGGAACTATTAAAGGTAGGTAATATGAATAATCTCACCCTAGAAAGAAAATGAATCAGGAAATAATTGGTATGCTTTGCCAGCTCTTGAACCAATGGAGGAATATTCTTTTAGACAAGAAATTTTCATGGTTAACATTATAGGTAGAAAAGACAGTAGAGTTTTGGATTACCCTATGGAAAGAGAATCCATGATAGTGATTTTAATGTAGCTAGATAATACAGACATCAACAACAAGAATACTCGTCAAAGGTCATATTCAGTTTCTATGCTGGTTGATTTATTGATTGCTATGAAGTAATGGGGAATTTCTGTTGTGACAGCCATGGACTCTGCCAGAGAAAATTCTGAAATAACTCGAGTCTTACTCACCCTTGCTGCTCCTAAGGATAAATAACTTAATCCACACATATTTGCTAAATGACAATCATATCCAGAGTATCATAATAGAATGATCCACTAATGATACTAGTATGTCCTTGTTAGATAATGTGTTCTCAAGAAAAGCCTCCAGATTAGGACAGAAGAGAACTAGTGTCATCACAGGGGTGGACTTGACCAGCTGAGGTCACTGGATGAATGGACATAGTAGCATTCTGTTGAAAGTTAGGAGGATCTCAATAAATGACAAAAAGAAGGAAATCTTGGTGGAAATTGGATAGCTTTCAGTTGAAGAGTCATCTCTGTGTGGTTAGATTCTTCATGAACTAAAAACAAGAAAAAAAATTAGTCTTCTGTTTGAGACCTGGCGGAGATATACTACTTAAAATGTTCTGATGGAAGGATAATGCAAATGTTTTCTGAGGATGTAGAAATTTTTTAGATCCTCATTTATTTAGCATATACTAGAGGCAATATCTAATATATTAAATAATGTCTAATATAATATCATGTCAATATTATACATGAGATATGCTATATGATGATTTGTTAGATGTTGTCTATATTATATTTTGTTGATATTAGAACATAGTCTGGGTGGCATGCAGACCCAATGAGACTCGGAGGCAGGAAGGCTAGTTTAAATCCTTAGTAATTGTGCGAACCTAAGCATGACATTTAATTTCTTCTAGTCTCAGTTTTTTTTTCTGTAAAATAGAAAGCTGGACTTGACTCCTCCCAGTTCTAGTTGGATTATACTGTGATCCTAAGTGCCAGGAGCAATGTTAGGCAGTGGGGTTATAAATACAAAAATCTATACACTTTCTTCAAGGCTAAGGCCAAATTGAAGTTGAGGAAGGGGGACAATATGAGTGTGACATACATAGAAGCATTTGAAATATTATACTTTCTTATGAAGTCCTTGGGAAAAAGAACTTGGCTTTTCATGTGAATTTTATATTATCCCACATTGGGAAGATAATTATAAAAACAAACAAGCAACCCCCTCCCAATTTTTATCTTCAAGCTGAACTATTTCATTTCTTCCACAGAAATTGTGACTTCATCTCTTTCCACTTAATGGAAAGAATTCATCTGTCAGCAGGAGTTCCCTGATTGACTTGCTGAGTGCAGGGAATTCATCCTGCCCTCTATTGCCTCCTTTCAGCTCTAACAACCAGTGAGGGAAATCTCTCCCGACTCCACTCACCTATCCTGAGCAGAGTCCCCTTAAAGCCTCATGGACCTGTGCCTTCTTGTCTTGGTATTATTAACCTGAGTGATTTTGGAGAGGAGTGAAAATGGAAACTTCAAAACACACCAGACTCTCATTGTGCTTACTGATCCTGAAGTAACAGTGTGCTGACCCCACAGCCTGTCAATATGGGCATTCAGCTGACTGGAGTGATAGACAGTGAGCCAGGACAGCAACCTGACAGCTGAAATAATCAGGCAGCTCAGACCCAGAAATGTTCTAAAGCTAGCTGAGGAACTGCAAATCCTGCCAGACTCTTTTTGCCAGCTGGGGTGAAAGGGTAGATGACCCCATCACATCATATTAGGCTTTCAACCAGGGTCTTGCTCTGAGCTAGATGATGAGGAAATTTTCACAGGCATCCTAGCCATCTTGGAATGAAGCTTATTGAGTCCTAGAAGTTTAGAGTTTTACTGGCAAAGAAACTGAGACCCAATCAGACAAAATAAAGCCAATCTTTGCCCAAGGTTGCATTGGTAGTAAAAGGAAGAACCATGATTCAAACTGAGAGAAATGATTATTAATAACTAGTGATTTGAAAAAAACACTCAGAACAAAAGAGAAACAAACAAACAAATAACAAAAAAGAGAAAAAATAATTTGCTTTGATCTGCAGATTCCATATGTCCTTCTCTGGATATGGTCAGCATTTTCCATCCCAAGTGGAAATGCCTTGGATCACTGCATTGCTAAGAAGAGATAAGTCTATCAAAGCTGGTCATTGCTGTCACTGTATATAATGTTCTCCTGATTCTGCTCATTTCACTCAGCATCAATTCATATAACTTTTTCCAGATTTTTTTTTGCTGAAATCCACCTGCTCATTACTTCTTATAGAACAAGAGTATTTCATTATATTTGTATACCATAATTTATTAAGCCATTTCTCAGTTAGTTGATGGGTATTTTCTCAATTTCGAATTCTTTGCCACCACAAAAAAGCTGCTTTAAATATTTTGGTACATGTGGAACCTTTCCCCTTTTTGATGTATACAGAATTAGATTTCTCTAGAATGGTGGAATCAATTCACAACTCCACTAACAAAACATTATTGTTCCAATTTGATAACATATTCTCTAATATTTTTCATTTTCCTTTTCTGTCATGTTAGCCAATCTCATAGCTTTGAGGTGCAGTTGTACATATATAAAATATATCAAGTTTCTTGCTGTCTTGGAGAAGTGGGGAGGGAAGGAAGAAAGGAAAAATTGGAGCTCAAAATCTTACGAAGCTGAATGTTGAAAACTATCTTTACATAACATTGGAAAAAAATAAAATTAAAAAAAAGCAAAGCAAAATAAAAAAAAATGATTTGGAGAGATCTAGAGATTCCCCTTTTTACAGTCCTCATTTCAAAATTTAGTCCCTTGTAGAATATTACTGATAATGAGATTTAATTAACTGTCTTCAGTTTTATTCTGACCCTACCTAGCCTTAAAAAGGAATTTAAATCCTTTGTATTCTACTCAGGTTTGGATGGGAATAAATTCTTTGATTAGATTTTAAACAGGCTTCTCTTTCCATTTCCTTCTAGTCTTTCTAGGACTGATTCTTTGGATCAAAATTGGTCATATATATGCATTTACCATATAGTTTCATTTCTAATTATTTTATTTATTTATTTTTCTACTTTACTATCATTAGTATTACTGTTCATATCAAGTTTCTGGATTAATCCCAGTATTTTCACAAGTTGAAACAGAAAAAAGCATAATAATTCTAAGGGGGTAGGTAGTATAGGCACTGTTATGATATGTATTAAATGTGAGAAAACTGAGGCTCAAAGAAATTAAATTATTTTTGCTCCTATGATTCAGTTGTTACTATATCAGAGGCAGATTTCATCCTCATTTAACATGCCTCTGATACTTAAAATAACAGCATGTAAAATTCCTTTGCTTCAGTTTACTCAAAATTAACAAGGGAATAATATAGCACTTGTCCATAGTGTTGTTATGAGGATCAAATTAAATATAGGGATATTAGTAAAAAACTCTTTGCAATGGCATATTATAGACATTTAATAAATGCTTTAGTCCTTACTCCTTTCTTTCTAACCTCCCTTCCACCCTTTCTTTTTCTTCCATTCTCCCTTTCTTCTTTCCCTCCCTCTTCTTTCTTTTTTCCCTCTCTTCCTCCCTCTCTTCCTTCCTTTCTCCCTCCCTTCTTTCTTTCTTCCTCCTTCCCTCCCTTAAAGGGAAAAGCCATGTGCAATAAGTGCAAGTTGCAAAAAGATGACCATAGATTTTACTTACCGAAATCCTAGTTAACAATTACAATCTTCATCTGGACCAAATGACTGCCTTTTCATTTAAAATATTCAGATCCAGACTAATTGATTACCTGAGGGTCATATTCCAGAGGGTATTCTTTTTCAAGTATAGACTTCACTCACAGGTTTAAAATTTAGTGATTTGATGATTCCACAATTTACAGATCAAGAAACTGAGACCCATAAAGAGTTGCTTGTTCAAGTTTAAATCACTATATTTGAAAATAAAATGGTTTTATATTATCTTCTTCTTTCCCTTCTACATAGCTAAAACACCATTACTGAAGAATATATAAAAATGTTATGTAATCCAGAAACAACTAGGCAATGAACTGGACTTTGGCTGTTACTGTTTTTGTTGTGTTGCTGTTCAGTGATCCTGGGCACCTCTCTTCCCCTAAGTTTCAGTTTCCTTGTTTGTCAAATTGGGTGTAATTACACTCCAACTATTTGCTTGATACTGTTGTTTTGGGTAAAATGCTTTGCAGTGTTCAGTGCACTCTTGAAGTGTGATAGAAATTTGAATTGTGTCAGCTTTAAATAGCTAAACCCAACATGTCAGTGCAGCACATGCCTGTCTATGTAAGTTAATAACTAATATTCTGCAAGATGGGATTGGAGACAAAGAATACTTTGGGAAGCTTTCCTCTGGGTCGTGGTCTGGTAAAAGGCTTAGAAGCTGATCTAAAGTTAATTCCTAGTGAAAGCTTGTATGGGGAAGAATGTGAATTATTCTGTGGGATTTACACATTCACTTATCTTCAGCTGATATTTCTGGAGAGATAGGAGACAGTCACTTACGCTCTATGTTACACATTAGAACTCCAGTTTGCTCAATAACAACCAATTGTCTGGAACCAGAAAGGATTCCTGGAGCAAATTAAATGAATGAGTATAGATTTTATCATCCAGCTGCCAATTTTTCCCATTAAGTACAAAGGTGGGAAGTATAGTATTTATTATCCTATAAAATATGAGAGAAATCCCTTTCAGGAAGTTTGAGATGCACATTATATTTAGTGAGGTGACTAAGGAGAATGATAAGGACAGGAGCCTAATTCTTTCTCAGCTGGCTCCTTTCTAGCTCAAGAACTTCTGTTTCTCTAACGCCAATTTCTTTTCCTCTAAAATGGGAACACTAACAGTTTTTGCCTCACAGAATACTGAAAAGAGATGTTTCAACAAGATGTTGATTTTGAAATCATTTTCCCCATAGCTTTGATGAGGTCCTGAATGATGCTTTTGACAGAGAGAAAGTAAAATAATTGATCCCTGAGGCAAGCAGGGAGAAGGCACTGATGGAGATCAGTTTAGCTCCATGATCCCAGCCTTTGAGGAAGCGATCCCCAGTCTGAAATCCAAGTTATGACAAACTCCTGAGACCCACCCTCTGTAAAGGTCTTAAGCAGTCTCACTTTGTCATGCCCTGTCAGAAATCCCAGTGATGTCCCTGAGGTTAAATTTTCCCCATAAGGGATGAACTCTCCCATAAAACGGAAGTGGGTAGCAGACTGGATTAAAAGCCAGAATCCTACAATATGTTGTTTACAAGAAACACATCTAAAACACAGAGATACATACAGAGTGAAGGTAAAGGGCTGGAGTAGAATCTTTTATGCTTCAGGTGAACAAAGAAAGGCAGAGGTAGCAATCCTTATCTCAGATCAAGTAAAAGCAAAAATAGATCTAATTTAAAAAGATAAGGAAGGAAACTATATTTTACTAAAGGGTACCATAGACAATGAAGTGGTATCAATACTAAACATATATGCACCAAGTGGTATAGCATCCAAATTCCTAGAGGAGAAACTAACAGAGATGCAAGGAGAAATAGTAAAACTATACTAGTGGGGGATCTCTACCTTGCTCTTTCAGAATTAGATAAATCAAACCACAAAATAAATAAGAAAGAAGTTAGGGAGATAAACAAAAGGTTAGAAAAGTTAGGTATGATAGATCTCTGGAGGAAATTGAATGGTGATAGAAGGGAGTATACTTTTTTTCTCAGGGGTTCATGGAACTTATACAAAAATTGATCATATGTTAGGGCATAAAAACCTCAAAATCAAATGCAGAAAAACAGAAATAGTAAATGCATCCTTCTCAGATCATGATGCAATAAAACTCACATGTAATATAAGGCCAGGAGAAAACAGACCACAAGTTAATTGAAAATTAACTTTAAAAAACTTTTAAAAAATTTAATTTAAAATTAAATAATCTAATCCTAAAGAATGAATGGGTGAAAGAGCAAATCATAGACACAATAGATAATTTCATCCAGGAGAAGACAATAATAAGACAACATATCAAAATTTGTGGGATACAGCCAAAGCGGTCATAAGGGGTAATTTTATATCTTTAGATGCTTACTTGCATAAAACAGAGAAAGAGAAGGTCAATGAATTGGGCTTACAATTAAAAAAGCTAGAAAAAGACCAAATCAAAAACCCTCAATTAAATACCAAATTGGAAATTCTGAAAATAAAAGGGGAGATTAATAAAATTGAAAATAAGAAAACAATTGAATTAATAAAAAAAACTAAGAGTTGGTTTTTATGAAAAAACCAACAAAATAGATAAGCCTTTAGTTAATTTGATTAGAAAAAGGAAAGAGGAAAATCAAATTGTTAGTCTCAAAAATGATAAGGGAGAATTTTTCTCCGATGAAGAGGAAATTAGAGTAATAATTAGGAGTTACTTTGCCCAACTTCATGCCAATAAATTTGATAATCTAAATGAAATGGAGGAATATCTACAAAAATATAGATTGCCCAGGTTAACAGAAGAGGAAATAAATTATTTAAATAGCCCCATTTTAGAAAAATAAATAGAACAAGCTATTAATCAACTCCCTAAGAAAAAAGCTCCAGGGCCAGATGGATTTACATGTGAATTTGACTAAACATTCAAAGAACAATTAATCCCAATACTACATAAACTATTTGAAAAAATAGGGAAAGAAGGTGTACTACCAAATTCCTTCTATGACACAGATATGGTGCTGATAGCTAAACCAGGTAGGGAGAAAACTGAGGAAAAAAACTATAGACCCATTCCCCTAATGAATTTTGATGCAAAAATTTAAAATAAGATTTTAGCTATGAGATTACAGAAAGTTATCCCCAGGATAATACACCATGACCAAGTAGGATTTATACCAGGAATGCAGGGCTGGTTCAATATTAGGAAAACTATTAGCATAATCAATTATATTAATAACCAAATTAAGAAAAGCCATATGATTATCTCAATAGATGCAGAAAAAGCCTTTGATAAAATCCAACACCCATTCCTATTAAAAACACTGCAGAGTATAGGAATAAATGGGCTTTTCCTAAAAATGATTAGTAGTGTCTACTTAAAACCATCAGCAAGCATCATATGTAATGGAGTCAAACTAGAACCATTCCCAATAAGATCAGGAGTGAAACAAGGCTGCCCACTGTCACCATTATTAGTTAATATTCTCTTAGAAATCTATCTGCCAAGGAAAAGTCAGAAACTATATGAACTAAACTACAAAACACTTTCTACACAAATAAATTCAGACCTAATCAATTGGAAAAATATTAAGTGCTCATGGGTAAGCAGAGCGAATATAATAAAAATGACAATACTACCCAAACTAATCTACTTATTTAGTGCCATACCAATCAAACTCCCAAGAAATTATTTTACAGATCTAGAAAAAATAGTAACGAAGTTCATTTGGAAGAACAAAAGGTCAAGGATTTCAAGGGGATTAATGAAAAAAAAGTCAGATGAAGGTGGCCTTGCTGTACCAGATCTAAAACTATATTATAAAGCAGCGGTCCTCAAAACCGTTTGGTACTGGCTAAGGAATAGAGCAGTCGATCAGTGGCACAGGATTGGTTATCAGGACAATCTAGGCAATAACCTTAACAATTTAGTGTTTGATAAACCCAAAGACCCCAGTTTTTGGGATAAGCACTCACTATTCGGCAAAAACTGCTGGGAAAATTGGAAAGTAGTGTGGAAGAAATTAGGGCTTGGCCCATACCTAACACCACATACCAAGATAAGATCTAAATGGGTTCATGATCTAGATATAAAGAGTGACTTTGTAAGCAAGTTAGAGGAGCGTAATATAGTTTACCTCTCAGACCTGTGGAGGTGGAACAAATTTATGTCCAAAGAGATCTGGAACTCTTAATTGAACACCAGATAGATAATTTTGATTATATTAAGTTAAAAGGTTTCTGTACAAACAAAAGTAATGCAGACAAGATTAGGAGGGAAGCATCAAATTGGGAAATCATCTTTACATTTAATGGTTCTGATAAAGGACTCATTTCTAGAATATATAGAGAATTGTCTCATATATATAAGAATTCAAGCCACTCTTCAATAGATAAGTGGTCAAGGGATATGAACAGACAATTGTCAGATGATGAAATTAAAACCATCTCTAGTGATATGAAAAGTTGCTCCAAATCACTATTGATCAGAGAAATGCAAATTAAGACAACTCTGAGGTACCACTACACACCTGTCACATTGGCTAAAATGACAGGAAAATATAATGACGAATGTTGGAGGGGATGTGGGAAAACTGGGACACTAATACATTGTTGGTAGAACTGTGAATGGATCCAACCATTCTGGAGAGCAATTTGGAGCTATGCTCAAAAAGTTATCAAACTGTGCATACCCTTTGACCCAGCAGTGTTTCTATTGGGCTTATATCCCAAAGAGATCTTAGAGGAGGGAAAGGGACCTACATGTGCAAGAATGTTTGTGGCAGCCTTTTTTGTAGTGGCTAGAAACTGGAAACTGAAGGGATGCCCATCAATTGGAGAGTGGCTGAATAAATTATGGTATATGATTGTTATGGAATATTATTGCTCTGTAAGAAATGACCAGCAGGACGATTTCAGAGAGGCCTGGAGAGACTTGCATGAATCGATGCTGAGTGAAACGATCAGAACCAGGAGATCATCATACACAGCAACAATAGTATTACATGATGTTCAATTCTGATGGTCTTGGCTCTCTGCAACAAAGAATTGTCTCAAACCAGTTCCAATTGTTCACTGAAGAAAACCATATACACCCAGAGAGAGGGATATGAAATATGGACCACAACGTAACATTTTCATGATCTCTATTGACATTTGCTTGCATTGTGTTGCCTTTCTCTGATTTTCTTTTTTTTTTCTTGTAGATAGGATTTTCTTTGCATAACTTGTCAAGTATTTCAACATTATTAGCATGTAGTGGACTTCCTGCCATCTAGGGGAGGGGAGGGGACTGGGGGTAAAATTTGTAATGGAAAGCTTTGTAAAGATCAATGCTGGGGAACTACCCATGCATATGTTATACAAATAAAAAGCTTTAATAAAAATTCTCTTAGAAATATTAGCTTTGGCAGCAAGAGAAGAAAAAGAGATTAAAGGAATTAGAGTAGGTAATGAGGAAACCAAATTATCACTCTTTGCAGATGACAAGATGGTATACTTAGAGAACCCTAGAAACTCGACTAAAAATTACTAGAAACAATTCACAACTTTAGCAAAGTTGCAGGATACAAAATAAATCCACATAAATCATCAGCATTTTTATATATTACCAACAATGTTCAGCAGCAAGAGATACAAAAAGAAATTCCATTCAAAATAACGGTTGATAGTATAAAATATTTGGGAATCTATCTGACAAGGGAAAGTCAGGAACTATATGAACTAAACTACAAATCACTTTTCACACAAATAAAATCAGACCTACTCAATTGGAAAAACATAAAATGTTCATGGGTAGGCCGAGCAAATATAATAAAAATGACAATACTACCCAAACTAATTAACTTATTTAGTGCCATACCAAACTCCCAAGCAATTATTTTACAGATCTAGAAAAAATAGTAGCAAAATTCATTTGGAGGAACAAAAGGTCAAGAGTTTCAAGAGAATTAATGAAAAAAAAGGCTGATGATGGTGAACTTGCTGTACCAGATCTAAAACTATATTATAAAGCATCAGTCATCAAAACCATTTGGTACTGGCTAAGAAATAGAGTAGTCGATCAGTGACATAGGATAGAATCAGGACAAAGTAGGCAATAACTATAGCAATTTAGTCTCTGATAAACCCAAAGACCCCAGCTTCTGGGATAAGTACTCACTATTTGACAAAAACTGCTGGGAAAATTGGAAACTAGTGTGGAAGAAATTAGGGCTTGACCCACATCTAACACCACATACCAAGATAAGATCTAAATGGGTTAATGATCTGGATATAAAGAGTGATATTATAAATAAATTAGAGGAACGTAATATAGTTTACCTCTCAGGCCTATGGAGATGGAATAAATTTATGTCCAAAGAAGAACTGCAACTCTTAATTGAACACCAGATAGATAACTTTGACTATATTAAGTTAAAAAGTTTTTGTACAAACAAAAGCAATGCAGATTAGGTTTCAAGATTAGGAGGGAAGCAATAAATCGGGAAATCATCTTTACATTTAAGGGTTCTGATAAAGGTCTCATTTCTAAAATACATAGAGAATTGTCTCATATTTATAAGAATTCAAGCCATTCTCCAATTGATAAATGGTCAAAGGATATGAACAGACAATTTTCAGATGATGAAATTGAAACCATTTCTAGTCATATGAAAAGGTGCTCCAAATCACTATTGATCACAGAAATGCAAATTAAGACAACCCTGAGATACCACTACACACCTCTCAGATTGGCTAAGATGACAAGAAAAGATAATGACGAATGTTGGAGGGGATGTGGGAAAACTGGGACACTTGATACATTGTTGGTGGAATTTTGAACCGATCTAGCCATTCTGGAGAGCAATTTGGAACTATACCCAAAGAGTTATCAAACTGTGCATACCCTTTTACCCAGCAGAATTTCTATTGGGCTTATATCCCAAAGAAATCATAAAGGAAGGAAAGGGCCCCTCATGTGCAAGAATGTTTGTGGCAGCCCTTTTTGTAGTGGCTAGAAACTGGAAACTGAATGGATGCCCATCAATTGGAGAATGGCTGAATAAATTATGGTATATGAATGTTATGGAATATTATTGTTCTGTAAGAAACGACCAGGAGAATGATTTCAGAGAGGCCTGGAGAGACTTGCATGAACTGATGCTGAGTGAAACGAGCAGAACCAGGAGATCATTATACACGGCAACAATACTATATGACGATCAATTCTGATGGACATGGCTCTCTTCAACAATGAAATGTTTCAAACGACTTCCAATTGTTCACTGAAGAAAGTCATGTACACCCAGAGGGATGTGAAATGTGGACCACAACATAACATTTTCATGCTCTCGATTGATGTTTGCTTGCATTGTGTTTCCTATATCTGATTTTTCTTTCTTGTAGACGATTTTTCTTGCACAACAATAAGTGTTGAAATATGTATATATATATTTGATTTGTCAAGTATTTTAATATAATTAACATATAGTGGATATCCTGCCATCTAGGGAGGGGTGGGGAATAGGGAGGAAAAATTTGTAACAGAAAGCTTTGTAAGGGTTAATGTCGAAGAATTACCCATACATATGTTTTGCAAATAAAAAATTAAAAAAACAACTCTAACCAAAAAAAACAAAATAAAAATAAATTTTCCCCATAAAATCTACTTGTGGACCCTCCCATGGCTGCTCCCCAAGTTTGAGTCAATCCACCACAGCACTCTGCTGCCAGGTGACTTTCTCCTTACCACTCTCCCATGCCATGTGGTATCTCTCCTAACTCCACTATGCTTCTCAATCCTGCTTTTCCTCCTTGTAGGTAAGTCTTTTAGGATGCTAAATCCCTTTCAAGATTTAGCTTGCCAGCTACAAGCATGTCCCAATCTCATGGGATGCTCTCTTTCTATGGATAATTATCAGTTCCATTAAGGAACTTCATATGCTCTCCCTCTCTATTTCATATATATCATTCCCAATAACTATTGTATGTCTTCATTTTGTCTGTAAGCTCTTCCCCAAATAAATCTACCTTTTATCAGAGAAAATGGTCATTGTGAATTCTTCACATGACTGAACCCCACTTTTGGTGCCCACAATCATCTTATGTCTATATTACCTACATTACTTTGATCCTCCAACCACATCAACTTGACAAAAAAAAAATACTTTGCTTTTCCCGAATCTTGCTCATGATCAGGATTTGATATGATAACTCCTATTGAACATATTCTTAAATCTTTATGTACCGATGTTATATCTGGATGATTATAGGCAACATTTTTACATGTGTGATAATGCTCATTTCCATATATTATAATTTTTGAAGCTTATTTTAAGAATGAATTTTTGTTAACTAAAGAAATGGAGATAATGCATTATTTCATCCATCAGGTCATGTCTTACGAGCTATTTGATAGTTGATAATGTCTTGAAAATGCAAGTGATGTGTTGCACAATTTCTACCATTTCTGGGTATAGTCTCTGTTGATTAATAAGTGTGGCATCTTCAAGGATAAGTTTTCTGTTATTTCTGGTAGTAATTACCTGGTCTGGAATTGTCATTAGAAACCCATTTCTTTCCATGAACAGATATGATGACTTAACTATTTGTTCTCTGTGCCTTTGTCAACATAAAGGCAGCTGGTTTCATAAGGACATAAACAACAAAGCACCCTTGAATTGCAGTATTGGATTAAGAGGTAAACTACTTTGGTGATAGGCAAATCCAGTGATATATACTTGTATTCAGCCTTCACTGTTGGTTAGCTGAGTGATGACTGCATAATCCAAAAGTCTTTCTATGGGATTTAGATTGTTTCATCATGTGCTATGAGAAAGATCTATTTCCCTATTATTTCCCTAGCAGAGAAATATTCCTATTTCTATAGTTGCTTTGGTATAATGGGTCCTGAATTTCTTTAATATTGTCTGGATTTTTGTTGATACTTTCCAGATGAGTTATAATCCATTTTTACTATTCTTAAAATGTGCAGTAAGACTGAATATGCATAGGTATTAATTGTGTAGCAGGTTTTGATGTACCACATGTAACCTTTATGATAGTCTTAACCTCTTCCTCTCTCTCTGCTTGTTATTAATTCAGTTGGTCAGCCAGTCAACAATCATTTATTAAGCACTTTCTATGTGTCAGGAAATATGTTAAGCACTAGGGATACAAAGAAGAAGACGTTTTAGCAATATGGACTCTTTTTTGTGTGTGAATATGAAATGAGGTCTTCAGGTGAGAGTGTACCTTATTTATTGATGTTTCAGTTTTTATGGAAGTCAAGGTGAATGTTCTGACATTTCTTCCTTAATCAGGGAAAGATTTTGAAACACCTAATTATCCCAACAATTCTCATAATTATCTCAGTCCTCATCTCAATTTATTAAATATTATTTATTAAAGTCAAGAATATTTTCTTCATCAGCTTTTACTTGTCTTTCTCTACATATATATATACATACACATTTATGTGTATTTTATATGTGAGACCATATTTTTGTTTATATCTCATCTCCTAGATTTAAATAAACATTAATGTTACTGGTTAAAAAATTTGTTACAAATATAATGAGCAAAAGCAATATGTAAGTCCTTACTTATCATATATTAGGTGTGAGAAATATAATTACTGCTACTTCTAATCATTCCTGTTACTACTGGCTTTTCAATTCTGAAAACAGTCCTTCCATTCATCTATTTCTAGTCAGTAGGCACAATTTCTTATGATTTTTAATAAGATATGAGTTAAACTTAGTTTTCTTAAGGAAAAAAATCTCTTAGATGACTCTCGCAGTCCTTATACAGCTTCTTTTCCAGCCATTAAAAACTCTCCAGAATGATAATTAGAACTGTTATTCCTTCAATTGAAAAATTCATCTCAGAAGACAGCAATAGTAGATATTTTCTGTATTAGAAACACTATTGAATCTAGTTTTATAATTGCTTTAAAGGTACTCTTTTATTGATTTTTTTTTTTCAGATTTCCAATGACATTACCAGTACACAGAGCTACAGCTCTCTTCATAGTTTTTTTTTTTTTTTTTTTTTTTTTTGCCTTCTCCCGATATGCATTGCCTGGAGAAAGCCAAAGTGTTTGTAAATATTGCCTTCATTCATTGGTCCAATTTGCTCTCCAGATTCAAACTGGAAGCTTTTAGTCTTTGTCTTTCTCTAGTTTGTGTTTAGAATTTTATTTTTATCAACTCCAAATGATGTTTGATATCATTAGGAAAAAATTCCATGTGGTGAATGAACTTTTAATGTATATTTCCTTGCAACTAGGTAGTTCAAAGTCAACCGTGTACATAAAATGATTCATAAAATCTTTATTTTAACTCTCCAACTTGGAAGCAATAGTGGGTTCTATTTAGAAAAGATGATGGTGAATGTGGTGAATGAACTTTTAATGTATATTTCCTTGCAACTATGTAGTTCGAAGTCAACCGTGTACATAAAATGATTCATAAAATCTTTATTTTAACTCTCCAACTTGGAAGCAATAGTGGGTTCTATTTAGAAAAGATGATGGTGGATTTAAGATTCAGGGCAATCATAAGGAAATTAAATTGTTTTCCTGAGAAATGCCTATTTTGTACCAATTATTCTTGATATAACATTAGTAAAATATTTTAAATAAAAAAACATTTTCCTTGTGACGTCAAATAGTCCTCTATTCTCACTGTCTCAATGTATTTTTATATGTTAGCAATATATAACTAAGCCATGAGTGTGAAACTGAGTCAAAAGTTTTGCAAAAATCAATATGGATTAAATGCTATATTGATTTCAGGTGACTTCTAAACTAATTTCTAATAGAAAATATATGCTCTTTAAACCCCTGGGTTATTTTGGCATGATCCTTTTGTTCATTAGCCAATAAATATATTTGTAATGTTTCCAGTTTTCAGTGATATAAGCTACACGTACTTTGTGTAAAGTAATAGACATAAACTTAAATTATATTTGAAGGAGTCATTGTAGATCTCAATGTTTTGATGATAAATGTTACCTTCTATTAAGGAGACTGGTAAAGTGCTTAACAGGTGATTTATGTGAAATTATGAGCCCCTTATATATCTTACCCAGCCTTCCTTCTTTCTAGTTATGCAGAAAGATTTGAGTCAGCACAACTCTTCTACCCTATATTACTATTCTTTCATTTGTATTAATAATAAATATATGTTTTCTGTTTCTCATTCATTTTCATTGTGTTGGAGTTTTTGTCACTATAGAGAGGATTAGTAAATTTCCCTATTCTCTTTTTTCAGAGGTTCTCTAGCTCCCCTGAACTCCTTGTTTTTCAAGTCTTGATGGTTTATTTTATGATTGGTGTTGAATTATTTGGTTTATTTTTGTTGTTTCTACTCCTTGTTTATGTTAATTTTGATGTTTGCTTTCAATTGTTAAGAGAATGTAGAATTTTTGATATGCCCTATTTTTTTCTTTTCCATTGATTTTTTATTGTTTTTTTTAAAATTGGGTAATATGCGTGACCATAGTCTATTCTGTGTATCAGCCAGATATTGATATATTTTTGGAATGCTTTTCTGTAGCTCTCCAATTTACTACCTATCTTTAGAAGTCTTCCAAAATAGCTCAATCTTTCCTCCATTGGATCTAACTGTGATAACAAGTACAGCTTAAAAATGTTTTTATATTCTGTCAAATGTTATGGGAAAACAAATGCCATACATAGCAAATGCCAACTTCCAGAAATTACTTTGTTTTGAATGTTTGGCTTTCAAAATCAATTTTTTTTGAATTTCTAGTCTCAATATGTTCAACTGAATTTTGAAATAAGTTATGAGGTCAGTTTCATTTTTTCTTCTATTTCATTATAGGTAGCATTTCTGGAGTATGGGTTAAATGAATATTTTAATGATCTCAGGTTCTTCAATAATTTCAGCTTTACAGTTTAGTGACCCTTCTATTTTATCTAATCTAAATTTAAGGAATCAAGATATTTCTTGTGATTTCCCTCTTCTGGTTCACAGTATATTGTTTTTACTTAGAGGGTAGAGTGCAATTGAAAAAAAAAGTCTATGCCTATAATTTATAAGTTCCACTTTCAATTTTATTATCATTTAGTCAGGGTATATAATGAAAAGTATTCCTGTCTTCAGAATGCATGATGCACACCTCCATTTTACCACCTTAATCTTCTGAGCTATTTGCACTGAATCATTTCCAGCAGGTGAGTTCTTGATATTTCTGATTTGTTCTTGCCTTTTTGGGATGCCAGAACATGTAAGAGTGATACTTCAATATTCTCTGTCTCAAATGGATTGTAATGACAATTTTGATTAAAGCTAGTCTAAAACCTTATGTCACCAATTATTTCTTTGACTCTGCATAACTCTTGCATCACTTTTTCCAGGGTGTCAACCTCAGCAATGGTATCGCCAAAGCCCAGTTCATCAATGTTTTGTAGTTCATATCAGGATTTGACAGTAGTCATGGTGGTTTCTTAAGGCAATACAGTTCTCACTACACATAACCCTGACTGATATTTCTCTCCTTTGTAATTTTTCAACGATCTCCATTTCTTCTCATTCTTCAGATTTAAGTAATTCCTCAATTTCATCTTGTTTAATTTTATCTGAGTTTAGGAATGAAGTTATTTCTTATGATTTTACTGTATTGATCTGAAATAAATTTCTGTTACTTGTTGCTGAGAATATAATTGACAAAACAAAACAGGATGTGTAATTTAATTCAATATTAGGACTTAATTGTTTGACTTTATGAATTTCTGGTTACTGAATAAAAAACAGGGAGGGAAAAAGACTAATATCCAAAACATAGTGCTCTGCAGGTGTTGAATATTCTTGATGTTTGGAAAACCATGTATCTTTTACTTAGTACTATAGTTACATAAATCTTCTTGCCTCTTCCCAAACTTTTCTTTCTGTCACTTTGATGTTTCCCCTTATTTCAATTTTATCTTTCTTTTAATTTCTCCTCTTACATGCATTTATTTATATCTCACATGT
The DNA here is from genome assembly GCA_023553655.1 of Myrmecobius fasciatus. Classification (NCBI taxonomy): domain Eukaryota; kingdom Metazoa; phylum Chordata; class Mammalia; order Dasyuromorphia; family Myrmecobiidae; genus Myrmecobius; species Myrmecobius fasciatus. Next base: position 86,963 of record JAJPUD010004818.1, on the reverse strand, counting down.
AGGTTGGTGTTATCAGAAATAGAAGAGCAAATTTTCTCCATGTTTATGGAGAAAACATGATCTCTATCCAAACAAAACTTTCAATCTTTTTGGAGATACAGAAGCATTCAGATATTAAAAGTTAAACAAGGATATAGATGGATACACTAAAGTGCCTTTGAAATTAATGATAGAGCTAAAAATTCATTCTAAGAAGAAAAAAAAAACATAACAAAAGAGAAATTATCCTATACTCATTCACCATTCACTTTCTGGCTTCCAGTATCTACTAAACTGAATATACATTTCTCTGATGAGCTAATTCCAGTTTTTTTCTAGCTTTGGGAGGATAAAAAAAAACCCAATAGACCAGAAAAACAAGTTAGGGGATTAGCCACTAAAATTTTGCAGGATGAATAAAACTTTATTGTTCATTTTTTCCCTAATTAAACTTCATAGATTTTTTAGATGTGGATTAGCACACGAGATGTCCCTGGAATTTTTAGCTTTTCAAGCAACAACAAAAAGACTTTTTGAATCATCCAATAGATTTTAGCAGAGAAATAAGCAGACTGCAAATTGTTTCCTTATTACAGAGATTATTGAGGGAAAGAACACAAGTAAACTACACTAACATAAGATAACTGTGAATTAACTTACAATTTTTATTTGTTTTTAGCTTTTACAAAAGATAGTAGAAAAATTTCCCCTTAGATAAGAATTGTAGTGGTCTGAAAACGCAATTATGCATCAATTACATGATTTATCAGCCAAGAAAGGTAAGTAAACTTGTTCATAGGATACATTAAAACAAGCAAAAAATGGGGCAGCTAGGTGGCGCAGTGGATAGAGCACCAGCCCTGAAGTCAGGACGACCTGAATTCAAATTTGGTCTCAGACACTTAACATCTTAACATTCCCTAGCTGTGTGACCCTGGGCAAGTCACTTAACTCCAACTGCCTCAGGGAAAAAAAAAGAAAACAAGCAAAAAATTAGAGAGTACATGATAATTTTCTTCAGGCATTGTGGAAGAAGAAAAAGAAGACCTTTTCTACTTGCCCCCAAAGAGTAGACCTGAAAGTAATGGACGGAAGTTTTAGTGAGGTAGATTTAGGCTCAATATAAGTATCCCAGGGGTAATGACCATTCCCCAACACTAGAAATCTTTGATTAAAGATTGGACAAGGACTTGTAAGGTGTGTTGTAAAGGGAATTTGTTTTTGTTAGATAAGATGACCTCAGAGATCCCCTTATGACTGTGTGGCTATCACTGTATGATTATTGCGTGATTCTTTGATTTTGGGATTCATTAATTTGTGTGCTTTATGTGAAGTCCATTGAGGGAACAGGTGGAAACCAAGGAATTTTGTTGAGTTCTTTATGAGTTCTATATTGAGTGTGAACATTTGTACAACCTTTCTTTCCCCATTTCCATTCTTGGTACCATGGACTAATCACGTTTAAAAATAATAAATTCTGCATCTAAAATAATGTACCTTCTTCCATTTAAAGTAATGAATTAAAGATTTAAATGTTGAGGGGTCATCTGAAATTCAGTGGTCATAACTCAGAAATGGATCCCTGCCTGTGGCATATTGACTTAGAAAGACACAAATTAACATTACATATATATATGTATATATTGCATTTTTGTTTATTTTTATTAAACATTTCCCAATTATATTTTAATCTGGTCAAGGTCACATTTGGGGATTTTGCAGGCTGAGAGTTTGATATCTCTAATCTAAATGAATCGTTTGTTTTATACATAATGAAACTCCTGAGGACCAAAGAGATTTAATGACTTATATAAGGTGACAGAGGCAATTATTGACATTCCTATTTTCATTTCTTATTCTCAGACTTTTTTGTTTCCTCTATTAGAGCAGCCTTCTTGCCTTGTAGGTGCTTACCTTATGGCCTTCTCTTTCAATGCATGAGAGATTGGCATGGACTGGCATTTCACAATGTAGCCAGGCCATGCTCATTTTAATTTCAACTTTACTCTTCACTCTAATTTATCATGTTTTTTGAAACTATCCCCTTCATCATTTCTAAGAACATGAACTTTTTATTTGTCTCTCTATCCTCAAAGCATAGCAAAGTGTCTTGAACATAGTATGTGTTTAAAAATATTTAGGAAATTGAATATTGAAAAGCCTTAATAAATCTCATTGTAAGAAAATATTGAAAAGCACAGAGAACCAAGGATGGGTCTCTGGGATGTTAGCTAGAGAGATCTTGCCACTTTGGCATTGATAATTAATTTGCCACTAATAACTAATTGTGAGTTTTTATCATAAAACCCATTTGAAATCTCCCTAATGGTATATTCTCTATCATTAAGGTCATGTATCTCTAACCTGTTCACAAAAATAACATCAAAATCTTTGTCAGATATTTAGTTGAATCCAAGTATATATAGGACATTTTCCTCATATACCAGTCTAGTTATTCTGTCAAAAATGACATGTAATAGCCTGACATAAATTATTTTTGATGAAGTTATCCTGGATCTGAAGGATTACTATATTCCTTTCTATATCTTTTGATGATAAATGGTGATTTTTTTTTCTAGAAATCAAAGGCCAACTTAACAGCCAATACTCAAACACTCTATCTTTCTTCCTATTATGAAACTGTGAATAACATACATCTAAGTGTTACAAGACTACAGACAAATCTCTCTCACCTATGGATTTTCAAAGATTATTAGTTCTTTCTTTTTTTTAATTGTTTTCTTCCTCATATTTGTAGCACCCTAGCTAGATTTTGGGCTTCTGAGTTGTATTTCTGAAATATATTTAGAAAGTTAGAAATGTAGGAACAAACTTACAAATGGTTCTAAAAAGCTAGAAATCTAGAGAGCAGCCTAAAAATAAACTGAAAGGGTCATAAATACAAAAAGAAAAGCAGAAATATAGGAGAAAACTAGAAAGTAAGAAAACTTACTAATAAATCTATTTCTTATTTTAATCTTTGAAAAGTTTAGTTCTGACTCAAGCTATTGACAAAATCTGGTATCAGATGATCATTTGGATTTCTTGGCTGTATGACTTTAGGCAAGTCAATAACTTATAGAGGGTTCAGTTTCCTCATTTGTAAAGTCAGGAGTTTCATCCAGATGATCTTTCAGGTTCTTTCTGCTGGAATTCTCTGATTATTATGATGCATCACTTTGACGTTAACCTGGTGATGAGCTCCTCCCAGTAGAGGAAGACCAATTCCTGGGGGGAGAAAAAGACATATATCCTGCCAAGAAGTCTGTAATGAAGTCCTTTCCAAGTGATTAAAAATTGGTATAGCTTGTTTTTCACTGACATAGCCTTCGAGTGCCAAGGTTCACCTTCATACTACATGTCCATCAGAGATGAACTTTAAATCTATAACAGTAACGAGAAAATTATAAATACAGGTAGAAAGCTAGAGAGCTACTAGAAAGCTACAAATATAATGAAAAACTAGAAATCTGTCTAGAAACTTTAAAATGTAGTAAAAAACACTACAAATAAAGTGAGTGGTGTTAAAATTTAGCTCAAAGGCTTGAAATGTAGCAAGTGATTTAGAAATACAACTAGAAATGGCACAGAGAACTGGTACCTCACAGGTAAAAAGTAGTGTTAGAAATATAATCAAGTAAAAGGATAAGGATGGGGGGGAGCAACAGAATTGATTTTAAAAAAACAGAGAAGAGAGGCTTGAGGGAGAAGGCATAGCTGAGAACTGGTTAGTCATGGACAAAATAGCTCTCCAAATATATATTATAAAAGAAAAAAAGGAAAAAGAAAGATTTAGTGATTTGAGTTTGAGGAGGGAAAAGAAGTAGGAATAGATTGCTGTAATCAATATAAAGTCAAGATACTTTTAAAAAGATCAGCTTTGAACAAATAGGGTAAAATCTTTCAAGATAGGAGGAAAAAAATGCAGTAGTTAGAAACATAAGTAATTTTGATATCTTTAACCAGAAGGGGTACATTTATAAATATACTCATCCAGTTGGAAGTGAGAATTCATAAAATGGGAAGTGAGCTTAAAAATGATGGGAGTGTTTGCAAACTCTGATATTTATTCTACTTTCCTGTTTCTAAGGTTTTGAAGCTAATAGATCTTTACTTTCCCATTACACTGCATTTATAAGTTAGGGCTCTTATTCATAAGAATTCTTATTATTTAATGGATAAATTATGCAAAATTCAGTAACACTTTGCCCTTTACTGGTCCAAGTTCACATTAAATGTTACATTAAATTCTCTCTCTATCTCCTACTTCCAAAAAAAAAAAAAAACCTCATTGTCTCTTAAATGAATTGTAAGTTGTTTGCTACTTGGGTTGTGATTGTTTTTATATCTCCTAATAATCATAATTTCAGATTGTGTATTCTAAAGAATGCTTTTCTTTTCAAGGTTTCATGCTGAACTCTGTGTTAAGCCCAAAGATTTCCTCTTGGTTTGTCTTCCCTCTCTCTCACTGTTGCAGCAAGTTGGTCTATACAAATGCAGAAAGTGTATCTCTGCTTAACTCCTAAATTGCTAACGGATCTGCAAAGCTTTTCTTTGACAGGAATTAAGGACAGCAAGTCTGGCAAGACATACTCATTCTTAGTTGTTACACTTGAATGACCAACAATATTTCAGTTTAATCAGCCTATCAAGGAAAGTTATAATTAGAATCTTATTTATATGCTTCTCATAATCCATGTTGTTTCTTCCCCCATTTAACACTATCAGCACTAAAACAAAATGGCACATAAGCCTTTCAGAAAATTGGGACTTTAAACATCCAAGTCCAGGTGGTATTTAGAATTCATGTGATTTCTTATGGTCAGATTAGTCTAAATAATGCATGAAACCATGGACACAAAATATTTAATTTCATTTAATTTGAAAATGTATTTTATTGGCACTTTTTTCCTTTTCCTTGCAGTCTTTCCCTGCCTAACTTTTTTGTAGAAATTATTTTTCCCTTGTGACTAAAGAAAAAACCAGTGAGCAAAAACTTCTAATACAGACACCCATCTGACAATGCATACAGCATTTGGCCCTAGAATTCTTCCACTTTTTCTATGATGGAGATATGTTTCATTTTCTCTTTTCTGTGATCTTCCATGTATTTTTTTTTTGTTTTAGATTGCTCCATTGATATCTTTATAATGTTAAGAGATTTTAGGGAAGGATTCCAACATGAGAGAATTATGGAAACTGAATGTGGATTGAAGCATAGTATTTTCACCATTTTGTTTGTTGCTTTTTCTTGTGGTTTTTTTTTTCACTTTTGGCATGATTTTCATTGTATAACGTGAAAAATATAAAAAAATGTTTAAAAATTGGTGTTTGTACTTCACCATTTCTTCTTCTCATTTAATAATAGCCCTTAATTTTCAAAATATGTTCAAAGAAAATTTCACATTAATCTTTGCAAAACTTGTGTTCCAATTTTTTCTCTTTCCTTTCACCCCCTCTCCGATTCAGCAAATAATCCAATATAGGTTAAACGTGCAAATCTTCCAAATATATTTCCATATTTATCACACTGTATAAGAAAAAAAAACTATCAAAAAGGGGGAGAAATGAAAAAGAAAAAAGCAAGCAAACAACAAAAAGGTAAAAATACTATGTTGTGATTCATATTAAATCTTCATAGTGCTCTTTCTGGAGGTAGATAATTCTCTTCATCACAAGTCAATTAGAATCGAACACCTCATTGTTGAAAAGAGCCATATCCATCACAGCTGATCATCACATAATCTTGTTATTGCTGGGTATAATGTTCTCTTGGTTCTATTCACTTCACTTAGCATCAGTTCATGTACATTTCTCTGGGACATTCTGCTGATTGTTTCTTATAGAACAATAATATTTCATAACATTCATATACCATAATTTATTCAGCCACTCCCCAACTGATGGTTATGCACTAAGTTTCCAGTTCCTTGCCCATATAAAAAAGACTGCTACAAATATTTTTGCACACGTGCATCCTTTTCCCTCCTTTATGCCATCATTGGGATGCAGACCCAGTAATGGCACTGCTGGATCTAAGAGTATGCACACTTTAATAATCTTTGGGGCCTAGTTCCAAATTGCTCTCCAGAATGGTTGGATTAACAATGTATTAGTGTCCCAGTTTCCCCTCCAACATTTGTCATCTTTTCCTGTCATCTTAGCCAATCTGAGAGTTATGTAATGATACATCAGAGTTGTATAAATTTACTTTTATCTAATCAATAGTGATTTAGAACTTTTTTTTTCATGTGACTAGAAATAGCTTTAATTTCTTCATCTGAAAATTGTTCATATCCTCTGACCATTTATCAATTGGGGAATGGCTTAAATTCTTATAAATTTGAGACAATTTTCTCAGAGCCTTTGGATGAAATTTTTTTTCTAGTTTTCTGCTTCCCTACTAATCTTGTCTATATTGTTTTTGTTAATACAAAAACTTATAAATTTAATATAATCAAAATTATCATTTTGGATTTCATAATGTTCTCTAGTTCTTTTTTGGCCATAAATTTTTATCCTCCACAAATCTGAAAGGTAGACTATTTCTTGTTTTGTTAATTTGCTTATAGTATCACCCTTTATCTCTAAATCATGAAATAATTTCCTTTTTATCTTTCTATAAGCTGGTAGATGTTGGACAATGCCTATTTTCTGCCATACGATTTTCTGATTTTTTCAGCAATTTTTGTCAAATAGTGAGTTCCTATCCTAGAAGTTAGAGTCTTTTGGTTTATTGAACACTAAATTACTATAGTGAGTGAATATGTCTCAGCAATCTCAATGCTTTCTTCTAATTAAGGAACTTATAAAACAGTTTGTCTCTGAAAGCTTGGACTATAACAGATCAATTTGAATCCATTGTTTTCTTTAAAAATTTAACCACATGTGTAATATTAAATGTCACTGAAAGTCTCTTATCTGCTCAAGGTTAGATCCTTAGTGTCCTCTCTCTCTTCTTCAATCCCCCTACATACAATCAATACTCATTCCACCTTTGATTCTTAAAAAATACCACTTGATGCAAGGTCCTCCTTTTTACTATGAACATTATCTGCCCTGGTTCAGATTCTAATTTTGTCCATCCCTGGACTATTACAATAGGTTTTCAATTGGTCCCCAAGCTTCTAGTCTCTCTTTTCTCCAATCTATCACCTGCACATCTGAGTAATCTTCCAGCTCTGATCACACCATATCTCTGCTTGAAAATCTTCAAGGGAGACACATTGCTTACTGAAAAAAAAAAGTTTAAGTGATCTTCAAAGAAACAAAAGGGCCCTCAAAAGCCATCCAGTCTAACCTGTACCTACAAAGGAATCCTTTCTGTACCATAGAAGTTTTCTATAGAAGTGTTTTTCCAAGCTCTGTTTGAAAACTTCTAATGCAAGAAAGCCTGTCTCCTACTGAGGAAGCCTATTTCACGTTTAGATAGCTTTAATTATGAGGAATCTTTCTTTGTGTCGAACTGAAAGCTGCTTGTGAAACTTCTACCAATTTTTCCTAATTCTGATCTCATGAGTCAAGAAAATAAGATAATCGCTCTTCCACATGATATTTCTTCAAATCCTTGAAAAAAGATACCTTAGTCCCCCTAGGGCTCTTCTTTTCCAGGTTAAATTTAACACTTTCAACTAAGCTTCATAAAGCATAGTTTCAAGTCCCCTTACCAAACTATTTGGCATTCTCTGGGAAAACTCAAGGCTTGTCAATGTCCTTCCCAAGTGTAAAATGTATTCTGACCAATGCTGAATAGAACAGGTATCCTTATTCTAGAAACTATAATTTTATTAATTCAGTCTAAGCTAACATTCAGTATATTTTTTTCTTTTTTGGAGGAGATGGAGGACTATGTCATATTGTTGACTCATATTGGGGCTCTGTCCACCAAGACTCATATGTGTGTAAACATATATATTTAATATGTATATACTTATGTGTGGGTATTTTTGTCATATAGACTTGCATAGTAGTGAAAGGAATGGGAAGAGGCAAAGATTTCACCTCAGGAAACCTAAAAAACAATACTTTTTGAAAAACCTTGACATGATAATGATCAAGTACTGGAAATCTTAATCTGGGGTTCACTCAAGGGCTCTGTGTAAGAGGCAGAGCCAAGATGGCACAGAGTAGACACATCTCTATCTGAGTTCCTCTGAGCTTCCTTCAAATTAACACCAGATAAAGCCTCTAAAGGATTATTTGACTGGTTTTGGAGTGACAGAAACTACTAATATTTGAAGTACAACAAATTTCCAGAAGAAGATACTTTGAAAGGACTTCAGAAAGATCTGCTTCAGGCAGGCAGGGAGAGTGGCTGCTGAACCCATTCCACAACACAAGGAGTGAGACAAGGAGCTGGATTGGGAATCTATTATGAAGGTTAGAGGCTACTCTGTCCTGGGTACGAGCCAGTGGATCAGCAGATTAGCAATAAGACATCCAAAGCAAATACAAAAGGCAAATAGTTAGGTCCCAGAACCTGGCCACATCTACCAAGCACTGGAAGTCAGTCAGCAGCAGCAGCCCCAAGGCAAACTAAAGCAGCTGAGACCCTGTTGCCTTAAGAGCAGACCTCAACCTTAAAAAAAATAGCAAAAAAGCAAAAGGAACTCTGACCATAGATAGCTTTAATGGAGAAAGAGAAGAACAGAACTCAAATTCTGAGGATCCTAAAGGCAAGTCACCACCAGATGACACCCCAAAGGGTGATATGAGTTGGTACCCATTTCACAAGGATCTCTTGGAAGAATTCAAAGAGAATGTTAAAAGAGAGAAGAAAAATGGGAAAAGGTAATGAGAAATTGGCAAGAAAGTTTAGAAAAGGAAAAACATAAATTATTTGAAGAAAAGTTCTTAAAAATAGATTTGATAAAAGGAAAAAGCATGTAATTCCTTACAAAATAGATTTGGAAAAATGAAAAAAGCATATGGCTCCTTAAAAATAGATATGGAAAAGAAATCAATTCATTGAAAAACAAATTTTGTGAAATAGAAGAAAAAATGCAATGAACAAAACATCTCATTTAAAAGTTCAATTTGCTAAATGCGAAGGGAGATAAAACAGCTAACTGAAGGAAATAATTCACTAAAAATTAGAACTGAACAGGCAGAAGTGAATGACTCACTGAGACTTCAAGAATCAGTCAAATAAAAAAAATAGAAAAACACATAAAATACCTTATTGGAAAAATAAATGACTTGGAAAAGAGATCCAGGAGAGATAATCTAAGAATTAGTGGACTTCCAGAAAATAATGATAAAAAAAGACATCATCTTTCAGGAAATCATCAAGGAAAACTGCCCTGGTCTCCTAGAAACAGAGGGTAAAATAGCCATTGAAACAATTCACAGATCACCTCTTAAAAGAAGCCACAAAATGAAAATTCCAAGGAACATTGTAGCTAAATTTCTGAATTATCAACTCAAGTACAAAATATTGCAAGCAGTCAGAAGAAAATTCAATCAAGGAGCCACAATCAGGATTACAGGCCCTAGCTGCTTCTACTTTAAAAGATCAAAAGGCATGGAATCTGATATTTCAAAAGGCAAAGGAACTTGGATTGCAGCCAAGAATCAACTATCCAGCAAAATTGAGCATCATCTTCCAGGGAAAAAAAGATGGATATTCAAGGAAACAAGTGAATTTCATATATTTATGATGAAAAGACCAGAGCTGACTACAAAATTTGATCTTCAAATACAAAACTCAAGAACAGCATAAAAAGGTAAAAAGGAAAGAAAAAATAACTTTTTGTAAAAAGTTAAAAAAGCTTATATCCCTATATGGGAAGATGATATGTTTAATCCTTGAGATCTGTATCTCTGTTATGGGTATACTTAGAGGGTACAAGTATAATTTGATTTTGTTGTGATGATATAAAAAAGAAACTAGAGGAAAGAAGACTATTTTACTGGAAGAAGAAGAAAAGGGAGTTAAAATGGGGTAAATTATATTTCATGAGGAGGCAAAAAGACCTATTTATTGAGAGAAAGAGGGGAGGGGGTGAGCATTGTGCAAATCTTACTCTCATCAGATTTGGCTCAAAGAGATAATATTAGACATATTTAGTTTCATAGAGAAGCTTGTCTCACCCTATAGGGAACTAGAGGAGAAGAGGAAAAGAAAGGGGGCAAGCTAATAGAAGGGAGAACAGAAATAGAAGGGAAAGGTAAGAAAGGGGAGGACTGCCAAAGTGGAGGGCTCTTTGAGGAAGGGGGTTATTAGTGACAAAATACTGGGGAGGAGGGAAAGGGGGAAAGGGAAGAGAAAAGCATAATTAGGAACAAAGAAGATGACAGGAAATGCAGTTAGTAATTTTATCTAAGACTATGAATGGCATGAACTCTCCCATAAAATGGAAGCAGATAGCAGACTGGATTAAAAGCCAGAATTCTACAATGTGTTGTTTATAAGAAACTCTTTTAAAGCATAGTGACAGGGGGCAGAGCCAAGATGGAGAGTGAGGATACGACTCTCTGAGTCCTCCTCTGACCTTTTCTCAAATCAACAACAGATTAAGCCTCTGAACTGATTTTTAAGTCAAAGAACCCAGAAATATTTGGACTACAAAACATTCCTTGCAGAAGGTACCTTTGAAGAGCTCCATAGCAGGTCTGTTTCAGTTGGGTAGGGGGTCAAGCAGTTTGCTGGGTGCAGCTCTGAGAGACAGGGCAGGAAGCCGGGAGGGACTCAGCATGGCAGATTTGAAACACCTGGGGAGTCTATCTGAGGCTCTTGGGACACTTAGCCCTGATTGCGGGCAAGTGCTCTGGCAGATCTGTCCATTGTCCAGCGTTGATCAGCCCTTGCCTTGAAACTGTAATTGTAGAGTTTTCTGGGGCAGAGTTTAAATGACTGGCCCTTGCTCACATGCCTGTGTGGGTCAGAGGCAAACTTTGGACCCAGGGCTTCTTGACTCTAGTGCTGTTTCTCCACATACTATTCTATTCCCTGCCTCAGCCATACTGTTTTCATATGAAAATGGGAAGGGTTTGATCTGAAGAGTCAAGTTGTTCTCTCCACTAACCTAGAGCTACCCTATCAGCCGCATTGCCAAAGGAAAGAAACTGTGGGTTGCCACACATAGCAGGATCAGGTAGCGAATATGGGCCAGAAAGTCAGAGTGAGCAGCAAGAGGATTTTGCTCATGGGCATAGGATTGATTAATGCATGTGGGGCTGTTTAATTTGCCAGATTTGACGGCTAAATAGGATGGAAGTGACAGATTCAAACGGGTAACTGCTAACTCCATCTCCCTTCCTTCTCGTACTCTGGTTGTTTGGTTTGGTTTTGAATTTATTTAGTATTTTTTCCCTAAAAACAATCTTAGCATTCATTTTTAAAACTTTCATGTTCCAGATTTTCTCCCTCTCCATCTCCCCTCATTGAGAAGGCAGTCAATTTGATATAGGTCATACATGTGTGGTTATACAAAACACTTCCATATTAGTCATGTTGTGAAAGAAAATGTAGGCAAAAAAAATCTCAAGAAAATAAAGTAAAAAAAGGATGAAAAAAAATAAAGCATAGTGACTTATTTAGAGTAAAGGTAAAAAGGCTGGAGTAGAATCTATTATGCTTTAGTTGAGGTAAAAAAAAAGCAGGGGTAGCAATACTCATCTCAGATCAAGCAAAAGCCAAAATATATCTAATTAAAAGAGATAAGAAAGGAAACTACATCCTATTTAAAAGTAACATAGATAATGAAGTAATATCAGTACAAAACATATATGAACCAAGTGGTATAGCATACACATTCCTAGAAAAGAAGTTAAGACAGCTGCAAGATGAATTAGACAGCAAAACTATATATATCTATATATATATGTATATATTAAGGGATCTCAACCTTGCTCTCTTAGAAATAGATAAATCAAACCAAAAAATAAATAAGAAAGAAGTTAAGGAGGGAAATAGTATCCTAAAAAAGTTAGGGATGATAAATCTTTGGAGAAAATTGAATGGAGACAGAAAGTAATATACTTTTTCTCTGTTTTCACCCTACCTGGTTTGGCTCTCAAATAATATACTTTTTTCATGACAATACATGGAATCTGTTAAAAAAAATTGACCATGTATTAGGGCATTAACTTCAAAATCAAATATAAAAAGGTAAAAATAGTAAATGCATTTTTTAAAGATCATGATGCAATGAAAATTAATTTCAATAAAGGGCCAGGGGAAAATAAACCAAAAATGTATTGGAAACTAAATAATATCATCCTAAAGAATGAGTGGATTAAATAACAAATCATAGACACAATTAATAATTTCATCCCAGAAAATAACAATAATGAGACAATATAACAAAATGTGTGAGATGCAGCCAAAACTATTAGTAGGAGAAATTTATATATCTAGATGCTTACTTGCATAAAATAGAGAAAGAGAAGATCAATGAATTGTACTTGTAACTAAAAAAGCTAGAAAAAGAATAAATTTAATATCCCCAATTCCAAAATTGAAATTATGAAAATAATAGATTAATAAAAATGAAAGTAAGGAAACTATTGAATTAATAAATAAAATTAAGAGTTGGTTTTATAAAAAAATACAAAGTTTTATTTAATTTGATTAGAAAAAGGAAAGAAAAAAATCTAATTGTTAGTCTCAAAAATGAAAAAGGAGAACTTTTCTCCAATGAAGAGGAAATTAGAGCAATAATTAGGAGTTATTTTGCCTAACTATATGTCAATAAATTTGATAATCTATGTGAAATGGAGGAATACCTACAAAAATATAGATTGCCCAGATTAACAGAACAGAAAATAAATTACTTAAATAGTTCCATTTTAGAAAAGGAAATAGAACAAGCTATTAATCAAGTCTTTAAGAAAAAATCTCCAGGACCAGATGGATTTGTATGTGAATTCTACTAAACATTTAAAGAACAATTAATTCCCATACTATACAAACTATTTGAAAAAATAGAGAAAGAAGGAGTTCTACCAAATTCCTTTTATAACACAGACATAATGCGTTATAGGATGAAACCAGTTAGGGTGAAACAAAGAAAGAAAGTTATAGACCAATTTTCCTAATGAATATTGATGCAACAATCTTAAATGAAATATTAGCAAAGAAATTACAGAAAGTCATCTCCAGGATAATACACCACGGCCAACTAGGATTTTTACCAGGAATGCAAGGCTGTTTCAATATTAGGAAAACTATTAGCATAATTCACTATATCAATAACCAAATTAACAAAAATCATATTATTATCTCAATAGATGCAGAAAAAGCATTTGACAAGATCTAGCACCCATTCCTATTAAAACCACTAGAGAATATTGGAATAAAAGAAATTTTCCTTAAAATGATCAGTTACATCAGTTTAAACCATCATCAAGCATCATATGTAATGAGGACAAGCTAGAACCATTCTTAATAAGATCAGGAGTGAAACAAGGTTGCCCACTATCACCATTACTATTCAATATTGTATTAGAAATGCTGGCTTTAGCAATAAGAGAAGAAAAAGAGATTAAAGGAATTAGAATAGGTAATAAGGAAAACAAATTATCATTCTTTGGAGACAATATGATAGTATACTAAAGAATCAACTAAAAAACTATTAGAAACAATTCACAACTTTAGCAAAAGTTGCAGGATGCAAAAAATAAATCCACATAAATCATTAGCATTTTTATATATTACCAACTAAGTTCAAAAGTAAGAGAAACAAAGAGAAATTCCTTTTAAAATAACTGTTGATAATATAAAATATTTGGGAGACTATCTGCCAAGGAAAAGTTGGAAAATATATGAACACAACTACAAAACACTTTCCACACAAATAAAATCAGATCTACTCAGTTGGAAAAATATGATGTGTTCATGATCAGGTCAAGGGAATATAATAAAAATGATAATACTACTTAAATTAATCTACTTATTCAGGGCCATCCCAATCAAACTCTCAAGAAATCATTTTACAAATCTAGAGAAAATAATCACAAAGTTCATCTGGAAGAACAAAAGGTCAAGAATTTCAAAGGAATTAATGAAAAATAAAATGCAAATGAAGGTGGCCTAGCTGTGCCAGACTTAAAACTATATTATAAAGCAATGGTCATGAAAACCTTTTGGTACTGGCTAAGACCCCAAATTTTGGAATAGAGCACTCTATTTGACAAAAACTATTGGGAAAATTGAAAACTAGTACAGCTGAAATTAGGCATTGACTCACACCTAACTCTATATAATAAGATAAGATTGAAATGGCTTCATGATTTAGACATAAAGAATGATATTACAAGGAAATTAGAAGAACAAAGGATAATTTCCCTCTCTGATCTGTGGAAAAGGAAGGAATTTGTGAGAAAAGAACAAATGGAGTTCATTATTGAACACAAAATAGATAATTTTGATATTAAGTTAAAAATATTTTGTACAATCAAACCAATACAGATAAGATTAGAAGGGAAGCAATAAACTGGGAAAACATTTTTACATTCAATGATAAAGTCCTCATTTCTAATTGATTCAATTTTATAAGATTTTAAGCCATTCTCCAATTGATAAATGGTCAAAGGATATGAACAGACAATTTTCAGATGAAGAAATTAAAAGCATTTCTATTTATATGAAAATTTGCTCGAAATCACTATTGATCAGAAAAATAAAAATTAAGACAACTCTGAGGTATCACTATACCCCCTTCAGATTGACTCAGATGACAGGAAAAGATAATGACAAATGTTGGAGGGGATATGGGAAAATTGGGACACTACTACCTTGTTGGTGGAATTGTGAACTGATCCAAACATTCTGGAGAGTAATTTGGAACTATGCCCTAAGGGTTTGATCCAACAGTGTTTCTACTGGGTTTATATCCCAAAGAGATCTCAAAGGAGGGGAAGAAATTCACATGTGCAAAAAATGTTTGTGGCATCCCTTTATCTAGTGGCAAGGAATTGGAAACTGAGTGGATGTCCATCAATTGGACAATGGTTGAATAAGTTATGGTATATGAATGTTATGGAATATTATTGTTCTATAAGAAATGATCAATAGGATGATTTCAGAGAGACTTGGAGAGACATATACGAACTGAATCTAAGTGAAATGACTAGAACCAGGAGATCATTATACCTAGCAACAACATGATTATATTATGATCAATTCTGATGGAAGTGGCTCTTTTCAACAATGAGATGGTTCTGGCAAATTCCAATGATATTGTGATGAAAAGAGCCATCTATACCTAGAGAGAGGACTGTGAGAGCTGAGTATGGATTATAACATAGCATTTTTATGCTTTTTGTTGTTGTTTGCTTGCATTTTATTTTCTTTCTCATGTTTTCCCTTTTTGATCTGATTTTCTTATGCAGCAAGATAATTGTATAAATATGTATGCATATATTGGTTTTAACATATATTTTACCATATTTAACATATATTGGATTACTTGCCATCTAGAAGAGGGAGAAAATTGGAACACAAGGTTTTGCAAGGGTAAAAGTTGAAAAATTATCCTTGCATATGTTTTGAAAATAAAAAGCTTTAATAAAAATGATAATAAAAAGAACTCCGGATATAGATTTCAGGTGGTCTGTAAACTTACATGGGAAAAATATAAATCTTTATTTTCACTAACTTCTTACTGAAATGTAGCATTTTCTTAAATTATGAATAAAAAATATTCTGAGAAGGGGTACATTCATATTCTTTACCAGACTACCAAAGCAGTTCATGATATAATGAAAAGGTCTACTTTAATGAAGGGAATAAACATTTATACAACACCTATGTGTCAGGGACTGTGATAAGCATTTTTTTTTTTGGCCAAAAGTCAATCAATAATTTATGAAGTATCTACTCCCTAAATAAGTGCTAAAGATTGTGGATTAAAAAAAAGAAGAGGCAAAAAACAATTGCTGCCCTCAAGGAGAGATGGTGTATGTTGTTTATGGAACATGTAGGAGGCTAATATCACTGCATTGAAAAGTACATGTTGGGGAATAAGGTTTAAGTGGAATATCAAGGTAGGGAGATGCAAGGTTATGAAGGGCTTTGAATGCCAAATAGTGCATTTTGCATGTGATTCTGGAAGCAATAGGAAGCCAATGGAATTTATAACTTGATTGGATTTATATTTTTAAAAAAATCACATTAGTGGCTGAATGGAGAAGGAATTGGAGTGGAGAGAGACTTAAAACAGGCTGACCCACCCACAGCTAATAGTAATAATCCAGGCCCGAGATAAGGGCCTGCACTAAAGTGTTGCATTATCCTTTGATAAAGAGATAACTTTTGAATCATAGGCCATATGATAGAAATGATTTTGGAATAATTTATGAATTGGGACATGTGACAATTCATAAATATAACATTATACAAGGGGTCCTCAAAGTCTTATTATTGTTTTAACCTTTTGGAATATCCTATCTTAATTCAAAGAGGATTAAAAAATGTTAGACTTTACATCTATTTTCTAAAGTTTCATATATTTAGATTTGGCACAACCTTGTAGGCTGCCAAGATTTATTTAGTTCTGAAATCTATTATCCATCAAATTATCTATCTCTTCCAGTTTAGTATCATTCTTGGATTTGACAAACATTCTTTTATACAAGTCAGAAATAAGGGGAAAAATGGGAAAAGCTATGCAATTCTAATAGAGAGTATTTTCTAGTTTTACATTAATACATTAGTTGCTACTTTTTGAGTATGGGCCTCTACCATATAAAATTTCAGATACACTTAAATGTAAGATTATACAGCCTATCTCTCTTTCATCTTTCATAAGAATATTATAAGAAACCTTGTCAGCTATCTTGTTGAATATCATATCTATAAAATTCCCTTATTCAGGTGATACCATAAGGAAATTAGAAGAGCAAGGCATAAAATGGTACATCTGTTTTGACCATTTAGCACTTGGAGAATGTCTTGAATTCTTATAAATTTGAGTCAATTCTCCATATATTTTAGAAATGAGGCCTTTATTAGAACCCTTGAATGTAAAATGTTCTTCCCAGTTTATTGCTTCTTCTCTAATCTTGATTGCATTGTTTTGCTTGTACAAAAACTTTTTAACTTAATATAATAAAAAATTATCCATTTTGCCCTCAATTATGTACTTCAGTTCTCTGGCCACAAATTCCTTTCTTCTCCATAGATATGAAAGGTAAACTATTCTTTGTTCTTCTAATTTGCTTATAATATCACTCTTTATGTCTAAATCAAGAGCCCATTTCAACCTTATCTTGGTTTAGGGTGTTAGGTGTGGGTCAATGCAAACTTATGACATGTTATTTTCCAGTTTTCCCAGCAATTTTTGTCAAATCGTGAGCTATTATTCCAGAAGATGGAGATTCAAGGTTTATCAAATACTAGATTATTATAGGTATTGATTATTGTGTCATGTGTATCTAACCTATTCCACTGATCTACCACCACTCTGTTTCTTACCCAGTACCAAATGGTTTTGATGACTGTTGCTTTATAATAAAGTTTTAGGTTTGGTACTGCTAAGCTACTATCCTTTGTATTTCTTTTCATTAATTTCCTTGATATTCTTTACCTTTTGTTCTTCCAGATGAATTTTGTTATTATTTTTTTCTAGTTCTATAAAATAATTTTTGCCAATTTGATTGATATGATCTGATGATATACTTCATCTGAACCATTTTCATTTGTAACCTGAAGTATTCTTTCTCTGCATTATTCATCTCTGCTTTTTCTGCTGTTTGATATGATCAAATATGGTGACCAATTGTTGGTGAGAGAGTTACACTTTGTCTTTCCAGTAAAAGCCAATTGTGGATACTATCTCCAACACCACCTCACATCACCTTCATTTATTGCTACTTAATATTCTCCCTCAGATAACATTTTTTTTTCCTCTGGCAGGCTCCACTTAATAGGATCTGCACTCCTGAGAAATAGCTGGTGAGCTCTGCCTTCCCTGTGTCCTTGTTTTTGGTGGAACCGTGTGCACAGAATATATGGACATGGATAATTTATGATCTACCTCAATCAATACATAAGTATTTATTAAAGGCTTGCTATGTGCTAGGCACTGTCCAAAGTGTTGATGATACAAGTACAATGGATAAAAAATTCCTATTCTCATGGACTTAAAATTCTTATGGGGAGATATGCAAACATACATACATACATACATACATAGACACATAGACACATATGCTATACTTACATCTATATATATAGAAACATAAATACAGACACATAAATATAAGTACATATACAATTTTGTTTAATATAAATATAAGTAAATGCTTAGTATTTTTAAATGTATGTAAATAAATACAAAGTAGTTGAATACAAGATAAGAAAGAATGGCATTAGAGGTAGTTAGGGAGATTAAATAAGGCTTCAAGAAGAAGGTGATTCTTTTTTCCTTCCCTTAAATCAAGCATAGACATTTATTTTGGCATTTACTTTTGGAAAAGGGGTGTTGCACCTTGTGGGCTTCCTCCTTAAGGGAAACTGACTGCATATTGAAGGAAGAGAGAGATTCTATGACATAGCAGAGAGGAAGGAGTATGTTCCAGACATTGGAAACAATCAGGGAAAAAGACATGGGAATGAGAGATGGAGTGTCATGTATGAGAAATAGAAAAAAGTCCAATTTAGGGATATCACAGAGAGACCAAAAAAAAAAAAAACCCCAACAACAAACAGGACTAGTTGTAAAGTGCTTTAAAAGCTAAATTTAGTTTATATGAGATTCTAAAAGTACTTGGAAGCCAATAGAGTTTGTTGAATAGGGGAGTCACATGTCAGATCTATACTTAGGAAAAATCACTTTGGCAATTGTGTAAAGGATTAACTAGAATGAGAGGAGACTTGAAACAGGGAGACGTATTAGGAAGGAGTTGTATCTATGTAACAAGTGATGAGGATCTGAACTAAGGTGGTAGCTTTGTGGATAGAGAATTAGTGGATGCAAAAGTTTTGGAGATGGAAATAGCAGGATTTGACAGTTGATTGGATTGTGGACTCAGGGAGAGTAAGGCATTGAGGATGATGTCTGGTGATAAACCTGGGAGATTGGAAAGATGTTGGGAAATTTGGGGGAAATAGAGAAGTCTGGAAAAGTATGGGTTTAGGGAAAAAGAAATTGATTTCTCTTTTGGACATGGTGTGTTTTAGATGTCTATAGAATTTCCAATTATGGTGAAAACAGACAACCACAATATCTTGAGACTTATGTGACAACCAAGTTTATTAAAACAGAAACAAACATTTATGTGGAATCCAAAGACTTTACAATCCTTATAGAAGTTTGCATATTTATGACAGTACAACAAAGAGAAGAGAAAATAGCAAGGGGAATGGCTTGGGAAGGAAAAGGTAGAGTAAAGGTGGAAAAAAGACAAACCACTTCCAGAAGGGGAGGAGCAAGGTGATGGCTAATGTGGAATTCTTCTCTTTGGGAACCACTAGTCTATGAAGATAGAAGCATCTGTTAATCTGCAAAAGACACCAGCTGCAAAAGCATTTTCCCAGCCTGACAGAGACTCTCTGGCACCTGTCTTGCCTCCCCAGGATACATAGGAAATCTAGCTTGGGGTACAAACAGAATTATATCATCTGGGAGAAAAGGGGTTCATCCTTGATACATTCAGGGTCTCCTGCATGCTCCAGGTTCAGTGTTTCTGGCCACTTTAAAAAACAAGTTTAGGGGACTCCTTAATAGCTCTTAATATTGGTAATAACTCTGGAGCTTGGGAAAAGACTGGACCTGAATATGTAAATCTGTAAGTAATCTGAATAAAGATGTTACTTAAATTTATCTGAACTTATGAGAAGAGAGAAAAACAGAGATAGAAATGGAAAGAGATAAGAGAGAGAGAAAGAGGGATAGAGAGGGACAGATACACAGAAAGAGAGGAGGAAAAACAGGAAGAATAGAAACAGGAATGAGAAAAGGAGAAAGAAAAATAGGAAGAATAAGGAGAAAAAGAAGGAAAAGAATAAGGAGAAAAGACTAGAGATCACTACAGATTTCATTTATCAGCTTTCCTCAAATCTCTCTCAATGTCTGTCTCTATCTCTCTGTGTCTCTATCTCTGTCTCTCTCTATCTCCCAGTTTGTTTCTTCCTCTCTCCCTCTGTTTCTCTCTTTCCATCTCTCTTTTTTCCTCTCCATCTTTCAATTATTTACTTAATTTGATCAATGTAGTTAGCCAAACAGATTTCTAAGTTATTTTTTTAAATTAAAAAATACAAAATACAATGTCACAGCAATTAGTGAATATGACAGCTTTTCAGCAGGACTTCTGTTTCTCTGTTATACATATTAACCATGAAAGTCAAAAATAAAAAATAAGAATTGATTGTCTCAAATTTCAGATCTGCAGAACATTTTCAAAACAAATCTATTCTTGTTTCTTTGCATGTTTCTGTTTTAATGGATAATAGCTTAATTTTCTATTTATGTCTGGATGTGTATGTATGGGTTTTATATGTGAAGAACAATAAGAAGGACAATATGACTATGGATCATAAGTGTAGAAAATTAAGTAATGTGTAATAAGGTTGGAAGTTCAACTGGGATCGGTTTGTAAAGAATTTTAAATGCAAGAGTGGATTTATTTTTGATTCTAGAGGTAATAGGGGGTCACTAAAATTTGTAGAGTAAGCATATATTATGGTTATAGTTATATTTGAGAAAATCTCTTGAAGCTATGTGAAGAATGGGATGAGATGAAGAAATAATTGAGGTAGAGATACTAATTCAAAGTCCACTGTAATTGTCCATATAAATGATGTTGTGACTGTAAGGTGACTGTAAGAATGCAGAGGAGGTAAATAAATAATAGATATGTAGATTTAGAAATGACAAGATTATACAACTATTTGGATATGTCTGTGGGGAAATCAAGATTATCATGGAGGCTGTGAAATTTAGAAGGAGGACATCTCCCTCTACAGAAATAGGGTATTTAGAAAAGGAGGATTTTTTTGAGGGAAAGATAATGAAATCTATAATACATATTAGAACCTATCTAAGGGCTGATGGTAAGGAACAATATGGTTATTGTCACTGTACCAGAATGCAAAGTCATTTGTGTTAGCCATACTTACTTCAGCCGCAACCCAATCTGGGGTGTGAGGAGGGTATATATGTGTGTGTTCGTGAATGTATATATGTTGGGGGGAGGGGTGTTATTCCAATGGATGTTGTAGTTATTCAGATTAGGGTTGGGTTATATAATTTTTCCCGAAGCATCAAAACCAAGTCTAAAAGGGTAAAAGGAAGAATGGTTGGGCTGTAATTGGTAAAGGATAATTATGGTTGTGGATAATGATTACACATTGTGGATTGGCTATTATGAGCAGAGTGTGATGTGAGTGCTGGACTTTGGGTTAGGAAAATCTGAAATCAAATGTTGCCTTAAACATTACTTTCATATAACTGAGGAAGAAACCTCTGTCAGTTTCTTCAACTACAAATTATAGTATCTAACTCATAAATTCTTGTAAGCATCAAATACATATGTTTATTAGTGAGGTTCACCATTCTAAATATCCTTTTGTCCACAGACAAAAAGAACTAGATGTCAGAAGAACACTGACTTATGCTCACCTAATTTTGTGTGCTCCAATCTCTCTAATGATTGAAGATTGATAGAAGATAGAAGCAAGACTCTTTAACAATGGGCAAGGCTCTTTCTTGAGGCATTTTACAGTTTCCAAATCTTCAAAATGAGACAGTTTTTCTCTGAGATTCTCTACAGATGTAGAACCTATGACCATTCTTCTGGAGGCAAAGAATGAGTACCCATTTGGCCATGTGACACAGAGAATAGCTGTAGAATATTAAAGAAGTTTCAGCATTACTGAATCTCAGTTTTTTCATCCAAGCCATTCAAACTTTACAAAGGTCCAGAAGGCAATTACGAGAAAGACAGAAATTGTCTTTAAGTTAAAGTGATTGGGCCCCATTCAAGCAGAACAGATAAAGAGCAAGACCAAATGATTCACAACCAAAATCCTTATTTTATTCTTATGCCATGATGCTAACTACCATTTTGGAAATTAATATAATACCACTGTTAACATATATGACAGGGCTTATTTAGGCAAATATCACAGGAAATATGTGAATATTCAGGTTTGGCATTATTATGCTTAGAAATAGTTGTTTGTCACAAGTATAAAATCTTCATTTTGATTTTCATATGTGAGGGCTGATTGGGGAGTAAGATAAATATCTTCAAAGCCATGAAATGAAACTGTAGTTTATAAGGAAATACTGCTTACATTCTTCTTCATCCATGCTTGCTAAGTATGTCTACCTGCCCAAATCTGTCTTTGTCCTCGTGGTTGTTAGAAAGTGAGTTTTCTAGAGATTGCTTTTTCTGTTTCTTTTTACCATCTTATGATCACATAAGGAAATAGGCAATTATGGGGGCAGCTAGGTACCTCAGTGGATAGAGCAACAGCCCAGAAATCAGGAGGACCTGAGTTCAAATCTGATCTCAGACATTTAACACTTCCTAGCTGTGTGATATTGGGCAAGTCACTTAACCCTAATTGCTTCAGTAAAAAAAAAAAAAAAAAAAAAAAAAAAAAAAAAAAAAAAAAAGAAGAAGCAATTATTTTCCAGTTATTGTTAGGTGAGGGGAAGGGGAAGAGATTTCAATAGAAGGTTTACCAAATGCCTGACAGAAAAAAATAATTGGGCCAGGCTTTCCAATATATTAGAAATTAGGAGAAATTGAGGTACATCTATCTTGGAAAAAATTGGATAGAATCACATGAGATGGGCAGGTCTGGTGGGTTACAATCTGTATCATTTGGAGAAATACCCATTTTTATGAAATTTCATAGCCATTGAATTCCTTGAACAACAAAGATTTTGCAAAGGTCTTTTTTTAAATAATAGCTTTTTACTTTCAAAATATATGCAAAGATAGTTTTCAATATTCAGTCTTGCAAAATTTTGTCTTCCAAATTTTTCTCCTTCCTTTTCCCATCCCCTCCCATAGATATCAAATAATCCAATATATGTTAAACATGTACAATTCTTCTAGTCATATTTCCACATTTATCATGCTTGCAAAACTTTTCTTAAAGGTTTTTCTGTTGTTATGCAAAATATGGACAGATGTGGGATATATATTAATATTAGATTCATAGTTCATTGAATGATTATAGTGTAAAGATAAACATATGTTACTGAAGTTAGCAGCTCCTTTGCTACTACTCTGGCTTCCCTTTTGAAAGCCTTGGGAAAGTATTTGGAGCTAATTTATATAACAGTACTGTCCATCACAAGACTTATGCAGGTCCCTGAAGGAAGATTACTATCTGAATGGGAGAGGGGGAAGAGTGTCTCAATTCTATGAATTCTAAAATGAATCTTTTCTATTTCCTTTATTATGTCAATATGATTGTTCTGTATTTTGAAGTCTTGTGAATCTTAGTGCTTATAAGGGGAGGTGCTTTCTACCTGTGAGGAATGTTGAATTTCTCATATTCCACTTGGATTGGAGAAATAATCTAAGAAGTGAGAAGTCTCCAAAATGTATCTAGCTGCTTTATGTCAGAAGAGAGCTTTCATATAAAGGTTAGAGATATAAGTAAATAAATAATTGAAATAAAACTTAAAATATAAGGGCATATAAGTATAAATACTTGGGAGAAATGTGAAAAGTGAGAGGATTCTTTTTAACTGAGGAAGTAGAGAACGCCATAGAGATGGTACCACTTGAGCTGAATCTTGAAGAATTTGATTAGAATCTATTTCCTATCTACCTTCTATTATATATCCAATATTAGGGAATATGGGAAATTCCTTCTCCCAAAGTTGCCACTCACTAATTAAGCTCTAGTTACTCTTTCTGAAAATTTAACCTTTTTCCAGAATTAATTAATGTAGCAACCCTTATGAACAGATTGAGAGATCAATGGATAGAACATTTGTTAAATGTTTACTACATCCCAGACTCTGTGTGAAATAAATGGAGTTAAAAATGCAAGTGACCATAATAGTTCTTGGTCTCATGTGATTTATGTTCTAATCTAAAAAAGCAACACAAAAAGGGGAGCTGAAGTGGGGGAAGTGGGGAGAATTATTTCTGTGTGGCAGCATGTGAGCTGTGGGAGGATAGGAAGTGGGGTGAAAGCTTAGAACTTGGAAAGATAGAATAAAAGTTCAAACAGAACAAAGGATAGCTCCAGAGGTAGAGTCCAGTGGGAGCTAGAGATGATTCAAGTACAGAAGGCATAGCAGAGAGTTGGTCATTAGGAATCCAATTATGGTCTCTCACTCCTCAGATTATCAAATTTTTATCTATATTTGTGCATGGGTCTAAGTCAGTGTGTGGTACACAGTGGGCACTTAATAAATACTTGCTGAATGAATAACTGATTTATGTTATAGCCATTGATTACATGTCATTGCCATAAAGTATGTGGCTTTGTCTTTGTATCCCCAACATAGCACATAGATGATTAAAATTTGTTGTACTGAACACAGAACAAGTGACCATGATATCAAAATGCTTGGATTTGTGGATTCATTATTTTCAGTTTTTAATATTTTTCTTTTTTTTTTTTTCTTTTTGCTGAGGCAATTGAGGTTAAGTGACTTGCCCGGAGTCACACAGCTAGGGAATGTTATGTGTCTGAGACCAGATTTGAACTCAGGTCTTCCTGACTTCAGGGCTGGTGCTCTATCCACTGCGCCATCTAGCTGCCCCAGTTTTTAATATTTTTCTAGTCACCAGGACATTGTATTTTGATAGCTAATGATTTTTACTGAGTTACTTGTAAGGTGAGAAAAAGGTAATGTTATTTTGCTTCTTTGGGGAATAGGCAGATCATAAGGACTATATTAGAAGGAAGGATAAAAGGAATACATATCTATATGACAGCATTATGTTCTCACAAAATCTTCTCTTCTATATGCTGAAACATCCCTACTGATTTTTTTGAAAGGGAATTATGGTCCCATGGGAGTCGTAACAAAGACTGTTTGAATACAATTGACACAGCTGAAACTGTCTTGTGAATAATAGCACAAGAGAGAAAGAAATTTCTCTTATCATTGTCCAGAGATCCAGAATTAGAAAATTTTTCTTCTCCATTGTTCTCAATCTTAGTTAATTGATCTTGCTTCTGCTTTTTTTTACATGTCTTAAAAATCTAAATCTTTTGATGGATTCTGGGTATATTCAAATTGGTTTCCTTAGGTTCCTCCCCCTTTTATCACTTCACCATAATCACTTCTGCTTGTTTCTTGAGAATTTCATTCTCAATACCTTCATATTTTTTTTGCAAGTATGAATACATTTGCAGAATATTAAATCACTAGATCCTACCTATCTTTTCTCTAATATTTTAGAATTTTTCTCTTTTCACATCTAGTGTTCTCATGAGACTGTGCCCAGCTTTCTTCTCTATCATGAATTTTACGATGGAGTATTTATATTGCCCTCAAGATTCCAAACATTTTTAATGTTAAGAGTCAGTCCTTCCTCACTTGTTAGGCTCAATGGGGCAGTTTCATTCTTTCCTCTCTTTACTTTTGAAGAATAACTATTTAGGCATGTCATGCATTCATCAGTGCTTCTAGCAGAAACAATGAAAGTTCTAGAAAATTTCCACAGTTGAAGTCTCCCCTCAGTACATTATCATTCCTTTGTTCAAGGATTGTGGGTTGTTTGCCAAAGTCCTTGCCAATTTTCAATTTAAGTCAAGGTCTGTATTATATTCCATTTTATTTTACAGCATTTAACTTCAACAGTCATTTATTGAATACCTCTAATGTGTCAGGCACTAACTAGGTGTTGAGACACAATGAAAAAAAATTAAATAGTCCTTGTTTTCAAGGAGCTTACACTCTATGACAACATCACTTGGGTGATCAAACATTTCAGAGAGCTTAATGAGGAAACAGGTTGAGAATCTGCCAATATATATGGCAATTAATAAATTGTTGGAGCAAAGTGATTCAGGCTAGTTTCAATGGTCTTGTGATGAAGTCTTCCTCTGTATCCAGAGAAAGGACTGTGGGAACTGAGTGTGGATAATAACATAGTATTTTCACTTTTTTGTTGTTGTTTGCTTGAATTTTATTTTCTCATTTTTTTCCTTTTTGATCTGATTTTCCTTGTGCAGCATGATAATTATGGAAATATATATATAGAAGAATTGGGCATGTTTAACATATAGTGATTTACTTGCTATCTGGGGAAGGGGGAAGGGAATGGGAAGGAGAAAAAAAATTGGAACACAAGGTTTTGCAAGGGTGAATGTTGAAAACTTTGCATATGTTTTGAAAAGAAAAAAACTTTAATAAAAATTTAAAATTAAAAAAAATTGTTGGTAACTTTAGAGAGAGCAGTTTCAATTGAATGATGATTTCAAAAGTGAGACTCCAAAGAGGTAAGAAGAGAGTGGGAGGAAAGGAAATGAATACATGGATTATAGATAATCTTCTCAAGGTGTTACTTTTCAGAGTATACCTTCTTAATATACAATGTTACTCTATGGTTCATTTGAAATATTCTATTTTATTTGAATAAAGCATTAGTTTTTAGAGTAGTATAACTAGTAAGTTCCTCCCACTAATTCTTAGTGATATCTATGAAGTCAAGCTGACTCCCTGAAATAGGATTTTTTAATTCATCCTACTTATTACTTACATTTTGTATGCTTGTATGTCCATGGGTTTTATTATTGATTCTCTTTTTAGAGATTATCTCATAAATAATTTGTCCCATACTCCTCTGTTTTTTTCTCAGTGCTGTTACTCCTACTTTCTGTAGAACAAGATCTGACAAATGAACATGATCATTCATTCCCATTCCCTAATGCTTTTCCTTTTAAATCTCTCTTGACTAGATTTGTGAGACTTCAGGCAAATGTGATCTTATTTGTCCATGTAACATCCTGACCAAAGCCTATCATTTTTTACATTCAAATTATAGTTTAGAAATCCTGTTTACAAATATATTTTACTTAGTCACCCATCCATTGCCTAAATCTATTTTTTATTTTTAATATACTGCATTAAAACCATCTGAAGAGAGGAAAATACTAGTTTTATCCTTGTTATTTAGATTTCAGTTTCTTGTTATTTTCCCCAGAATTTGGTAATCCTTAGCAATACTTTCTAAAATTCCTTTTGATGGTATTCTTTATTCTCCTTTCAAATAGTGATCATCAGTTTTGACAAGACTAGGATATAGTTAACACAGTGTGTGGCACATAGAAAATTGTTATCAAATATTGGTCAATCTCTTTCCATCATAGCCAGGATGCTATGCCTAGAAATAAAGTTAACTTTATTATTGTTTATATTAATTAAAATAATCACTACTTGGATTTGAAGTCAACAATATCTGGATTCAAATTCTGCCTTTGGCATTCATTAACTATTTGACAATGGGCTAATTACTTAATCTCCCTGAGCCTCAGTTTGCTCATTTTTGAAATGAGGATGATATTAACTATAATCTCTCAGAGGTTCATCATGATGTTTAAATGAGGTGAGGTACCAAAAGCACTTTGGATACTGTAAGGTGTTATATAAATGTTAGTTATTATGATAATTATTCCTTGACACATAAATAAGAAATTATTTCCTCTTGTTAGTGTATTAACTTCTCCCTGCTTTTCAGGAAGAACTTCCTACTTCTTACCTCAACATGTTTTATAGTTCTTTCCTTCCTATTCTATCACATTCTTTCACCCTTCAGCCCCCCTCACACAGCCTAGAATTCCTCTCTTCTCCCTTTGTACATATTCTTGTTTCCTCTTTGAAGAACTTTAACCATTGTTTCAATGAATACTTTATCTTTTTTGACCCATTAAAGACCTTAGCTTAAAAAGTCCAAAGTTTCCCACTGCACCTGGAGCCATTTCCAGCCATCCTGATCTCTATCTGGTACTGGACTCACATGGCTCCAGAGGGGAAAGTGAGCCAGGTGATCTTGTCCAGCCCTCCCTCACTTAAATACAACTCACTTGCAACTCATGGCATCACCTGCCTGATGTCATGGCTCTTTTTGAAAATGAAGGACAAACAAAAACAATAACTTCCTCCAGTTCGCCTTGGGGCTGGAGATTCACACTTTCTGCTGTCTCTCTGGGAGAGGGACCAATTTCCACTTAAGGTTGCAGAATCACTGTCAACATCATTATCATAGTTGGCATTTATGTGACTCCTTGGGATGTATGAAGGAGAATATATAGATCTTGTTCCCCTTCCAAAGCTCTTCTCTATAGAAATGAGAAGAACTTGCTATTCATAGCAAAATATATTTTTAGTCAATCATAAAACATTTATTAAATGTCAACTGCACAAATATCTTGAACATATGAATGCTACTTGATACAAACAGAAACAGAAATATCAATCAATTGGCAAATATTCATAAAGAATCTACATATCAGTTATTGTGTGAGGTACTGAAAATAGAAAGACAAAAGCAAAACAGATCCAATCTTCAAAGAGAGACAATATTTTAGTAACTAAGGATATATAAACATCTAGGCAAAAATACAGTAAGCCTTCTGTCCAGTGGCTCTTCCATATGACTAACTATAAAATAGGG
The DNA here is from genome assembly GCA_023553655.1 of Myrmecobius fasciatus. Lineage (NCBI taxonomy): Eukaryota > Metazoa > Chordata > Mammalia > Dasyuromorphia > Myrmecobiidae > Myrmecobius > Myrmecobius fasciatus. The sequence goes on along the minus strand of JAJPUD010004818.1, from coordinate 58,436 downwards.
ATAATAAGAGTAATCACCTTCCAGGGTTGTTATGAGATCAAATGAAATAGTTCTTCAAATTCTTCCTTTAAATTCAGAGGATCAATGACATCATGGGATCAAGTTATGATATCTTTAACTAGGACTGTTTAGTCCAGTATAAGTTCAGAAGGCTCTACCACAGGTCAGGCACAAATAGTGAGAAATTTGGGATTGAAATGTTTTTAGATTTGTGCATTTCACATTTCCTTTGTACTATTACAATTCTGCTTTACTCATGGAACACAGCACCTTTTTTTGATGCAGGTATACCATGATGGGTGATGCTGTTGCTGTTCCAGTATCTTTCATGTCTCAAAGTAAATTTCTTCAGAGAGGTCTTGAGAGGGTTCTTGCATTACTTCTGAACTCTTTGGGAGTTCTTGCCTTGTGCTAATTTTGTAAAGCACTTTGAAAACATTAGATAATTATATAAACATTGTTTTGTTACAATTATTGTTAATATTATCTCAAATAGCAAATTACCTTTCTACCAGACCTCTTTACAATGCTAGAAATGGAGGTGGCAAGAGTCACTGAGTCTGCTAGAATGAGTCAATTTTTTTAGGGTAGTCTTGTAGCCTTTTTTCCCCGAAGGACAAGATTATATTCTCAAACGCTTATAATTGACAGCATATTCCTGCTAGCAAACAGATGCCTATTCACAAGTGAAAATCCAATTATCTAATTATATAAGATCATAGGATCATCTAATTATTCACTTGTTGTTCCTTGCTGCTAATCTTCCAATATTTTCAGCTACCTTCCTGTACTTCCTGAGTATGCAATTCTGTCATGTGGTCATAAGGTAAATGACTGGTAAAATAGCTAATAAGTCTTAGATGCAGGATTCACAACTGGGTCTTCTGAGTTTTAATTGATGATTTTACTTCTATATCATGTGTCTTTTTTTTAATTAGGCATGATAAAAACTTAGAATTTCTATGTAAAAATTGAGGTTGAGTAAGAAGCATTTTTCAGGAAGGAGAAGGGGAGCAAATTTCTACAGTATGCCCTTTCAAACTTTGAGAGTCACTAAAAAAAGCCAATTATCTTATCTGATGACTACACCTGTTCTCTGGAAACTAGACTGAAAGTAAATCAGTTTTAAATTTCTCTCCTGATATGTATGTATATTAATTGCCTTAATTTGTGTACTCAGCCTTGTTTGTAGATAGAGAATACTTCATATCCTTTAATCTCCTTTAAGTGTAATGAATACAAATGAAGAAAAGTTATTTTGAAGAGTCAAGACTGATGTGCCTTTGGGTACTTCGGGACCACTGTGGCAGAAAGGTCTGTGGCATAGAATCATTAATTTAAAACAAAGCTGCCCCTTTGTTTAAGTTTGTTTTGCCAACCTAAGGGGGAGATTCATGCTGAATCATAAACAAATAAGTCATCTTAGTATTAGCCTCATTACTTCATACTTGGAATGGGTCTCTTGTTTCTAATCCTAAACATTTAGCAAGAAGAAGGATTTCCTTTCATTTTATACTAATTGCTCTCTAGTTGCTTACTTTTGGCTGTTAAATTGCTTCTCTCTAACTTACTTTCCACCTTCACTCTAGTATCCAAGGAAATTTTTATTTTGGGTCACTATAAACTAATATAAACTCAAAAGCATAGGCAGTCATGTCTTGGATCCATAAGAGGCTAGAAGTGAAGCCAAACTACAAAATATCCCTTTGGTGTAGGTTTTCTTGGGCATTCTTAAAATTCCAGAAGTTATTTTTGTTTTGTGTTTATGTATATTATTACAGTGTATTTCCTATTGTCATTATTGAAGTATATGATTTATCTTCTTTATTCAATTGCAAGATGCTTATAATCAGGGACTGAGTCTTATCTTTTTATCCATATCAACACTGTGCTTGACATGTGATAGGCAGTCACTAAATGTTTATTAAATGAATGAAAAGATGAAGGAATGAAGGCCATTTTGCATGGACTCACTTCCCTCCCCCATGTACAGACATACAACTATATCATAAACGATATTTCTGAAAGTGGATATTTCCTTTTGCCAGCTCACAGTAAAATCAGGCTACAATTTACTTATTGGCAGCCAGTTTGGCACTCTTTTAGAGGGTGAGTTTGGGGAGGAGGTGTTGTTTTTTAGTTATTTATGTCATATCTTATTCTTTGTGACCCCCTTTGGGGTTTTCTTAACAAAAGATACTTGAGTGGTTGATCATTTTCTTCTTCAGCTCATTTCAAATTCAAATTGAAGAGGGGGTGCTGCTTTATAAATAACTATATAAATAACTATAAATAACTAGTATTTTCTAGCAACTAGGCAATTTTCACCTGTGTTGGGATCTCAGATTTGGGCTATTTTTGAGGTTCTCCCCCCCATTTCCCCAGTTTATCCCACCTCAGAAATTCAAGTGGTTCATATTAACATAAATGCATGTGCAACAAAGATACATACGTCCTTACTGTGCCTAAACCATTTTCTTCCTTATTCATTGATTCCCACCTTCCCTTTCTCCTCTGAAGCAGGAGGAATACACTGCCTGTATATCATGGTGGACAGTAGTAGGTGATTGTTTTTAATAGTTTTATAGCCCAACCCTTTGGTACTCTTTGTGATCACCCTTTATGCCCAAGGCATTATGCTACTTGCTAGTAATACAGAAAAAAATCCATCAGTTCTTGCCTTCAAGAAGCTTGTATAGTTTTGTGTGTGTGTGTGTGTGTGTGTGTGTGTGTGTGTGTGTGTGTGTATGTTTGCATGAGATCAAAGACAGAATGTTGATTCAAGACTAGGGGTTCTTAATCTTTTTTGTGTCAACACTTTTGGTAGTCCGAAAAAGTCTATGAATTTCTTTTTCAGAATGTTTTTAAATGCATAAAATAACACACATAGCATTACAAAAACTGATTACATTCAAATTTATATTATATATAAAAAGTTCATGGATCCTAACATAAGAACTCCTGATACAGTTAGAGAGATGTGAATTCAAATCTCATTTCTACCATTTATTGGCTACTGACTATATAGCAACTAACTGAATCTTTGTGAGACTCAATTATCTCACATGTAAAATGGGAACAATTTCCACAGTACCTGGTTATTGTGGAGTTCAAATGGAATAATACATGTAAAGAATTTTATAAACTTCATAGTACTAAACAAAATGTGAATGCTATTATTATAGTTTTTTAATAAGTTCCTGGGTCACTTTTCTGTTATTATAACTCATATTCTATATTCTATGGATTCTTGTACAGATGGATAAAATGACTACTTTTCATATTTGAATAAAAACATTAAGATGTAAACTTCTGAAAGCTCACTGAAAGCAGCTTGGGTATAATTCTGGTACCAGATATGGTGACAGAGATATGTGTCTCACACTGTTCCCACAAGAGTTGATCTCAAAATCTTTGCACCACAGATCTTTGAAATTATTGGTATTTTGGATGGTAATACCTGTTGAAATACTATTCTTAAGTTTCTATGAATCAGTGCCACATCTAGGCAATTGGAGAGCAGTTTGGCTTGCAATAATGGGTTAACTCCAGTAGAATTTATTAGTTGATTTCTCCAGGATACTCAAGGGATTGGTCATCTGTCAGTTCATTAATCTGTGACAGTGTAAGATTCTGTCATGATATGAGGGTTGAAGCAAACAAGCTTTAGGAAGTCAGGAAGACCTGAGATCAAATTTAGTTTCAAATACTAGCTATGTGACCCTGGTCAAATCATTTAATCTGTCTGCCTCAATTTCCTCATTTATAAAATTATAGCACCCACGATTGTAAGATAAAAGACATTTATAAGGTGCTTTTCAAACTTTAAAGAGCCCTATCAATTCTAGTTATTACTATTCTGGTTATTATTAGTGTTACCAGTAATAACAGCCACAATAATTCTAGCCATTGAGTCATGTCTCACTAGGCATTCATTTAGTAGGTGCTAAATTTTTGACATAGATACATTAGAGCCTGCAAAGTTCACATTGTACATTACCTTATTCTCATTCGATGGATTAATTTACTTTTACCCTAAGCCCAAAATGTGGTTGAAGGGCTGAGCTTTGAGTGTTTTTTAAAATTGTTGTTGCTGATAATATCATTGTTATACAAATGAAGAAACAAAAGCAGTTAATAAAAATTCAGTCATATCCTTTGAACAAATAACATCATAAATATGAACTCTAGGGTTTGTTGCTTAATCCCCGGATTCACTATCTTATTTAAAAGGAAGTAAAGCACTCTGCTACTCATTTCGTCTCTCCCTCCAAGTTACAATCATTCTGCAATAAAAGTAAGTAATAAAGAGAAGTACTTATAGGAACAAACTTTCCCTCTTATAGGGCAAAAGAGAGCTCTTCCTCCACTCCCCCCAATTTTTTCTAAATCAGCAGAAACATTAAACAACTCAGTAAGAGAGTTTAAATAGTGACAATTCATCTGAGACACCAGAAAAATGTAGAACTTTGAAGAATAAACTGAATCAAATATAGTATAAAAACAGAGCAAGGACTAGGACCCCTTAGAGACCAGAAGCTTAAGAAAGAAAAAGAAAGTCATTTTGCATGGCCCTACTTTATTTCCCTGGGGACTGCTATGTGGCTATATCTTTAAAGATGTTTTCATTAGATTTCAGTTCTTCTGATTTAATAAATATACCAAGGTCCCAGGGATTTTCCAAGAAAATAAGCTAATACCATATAGGTTAAGTGAAACTGGGTAGAGGAGAATGTGTGTCAAATTTAGCCATTTTGTTATTTTCCTGCTTTGTTGACATAAATGAGTCTCATTTCCCAATAGCATCAGAGGTCAAAACGATATGAGCTTATTGTAACATGTTGTGTTATTCATGCTCTATTATTGGGAGCATGTAAAATTAACCTTCCCATGGACACTTAAGAATTCCATCAAGGTCTCATTTGAGGTTTCTGGTTGGATGTTGTATGTTGTTCACATTGTTGTTCAGTTGTTTCAATTGTATGACCCTATATGAGGTTTTCTTGGCAAAAAGAGTAGACTGATTTGCCATTTCCTTTTCCAGCTCATTTTGTGGATGGGGAAATATAGGCAAATAGAAGTAAGGGACTTGCCAAGGCATATCTAAAGCCAGATTTTAACTCATAAACTCATGAGTCTTTATGATGCTAGGCTCAGCAGTTTATTCACCATGCCCTTTAGCTACCCCTATTGTTCACATAGGTTTCCTTTTCCTTAAAATCTTATTAAAATATGTTGAATATAAAAGCCTTACAAATTTTTATGTAATCCTGAATTCAGTGTATCTTGATTTCCCTCTAAGCTCTAGAATTTGATACTCTCTTTTTATTGACTTTCTCTATGTAGTCATTTCACCTTGAAACCCACAACACCACCTTCTGAGATTCTTTTCTATTTCTTAAGAACAACCATTCTAGCAGAGAAACTAGATTCTTATAGAAAGGCACAACTAATCCAGAATTGTTTTTGATAAAATTTAGATGTTAAATATTGTCAAGTACTGTGGGTGTTGCATGGAAAACATTCCTAAAATTTCAAAGAAACTTGCTGGCTTCTGAAAAAGAGCTATATCAGGCATTGTATTATGTTTCCATATCCTAAATATATTATGTTTACCAAACTATTGACCAAACTTTTAGCTTCCCAAGTTATAAATGAGCAATCCTGAAATCCATTTCCCAAGGCACCCATGGGACCTCTGCAAGAAGGGACCCATTTTCTCATAAATAGTGAAAATAATATAGTTATTATAGTGTTGTAGGATTTGCAAAACACTGTATACATATCTGAAGAGGAAATGGACTGTCTGGAAAATGAGGATAACCTACTTAAAAGAGCAGTCTGTCAAGTACTCCAGGTATTTGGAAATCAGCTCCTTCCTTTCAATGCACAAGTGAGGAAGGCAACTGTTTTTCTCAACCCTGAAGCTTGTAAAGGAAAGACCAGAAATCTCTGAAAAGAATGCCACCAAAAAAAAGAAAGAAAAAGAAAGAATGGATTTCATCATTGTTTACTTGCATATCTCATCTGATCCCCAGAAGCTAAGAAATAAATTTCAGAAGCATGATCATATTATTTCCACGTTGCAAATAAGGAAACTGAAGGTAAGAGTTTGTCTAATTTGCCCAGGATCATTCAGTTATGAAGTATCTGAGGTGAATTGCAAACTCCGGCATTTCTGACTCAAAGATCAATATCAGAAGTCACAATTCTAAAATTCAAAGCAAATTCTTTGCACAGAATGGAAAGACTTGCCTTCATTTTACTTAAGGCACTGGATTGACTTTCTTACAATATAGAATTATCCTGTTAGGATAATTTTGAAGCACATAAGTACGTCAAAGTTTGAGTCAGAAACAGGTCTTGGAAGCCCAGCTTTTGGGGAGTGAATTGGTGGGAACAGCCTTAATTCCTACTAACACTTCCTGCCTGAGATTTTTTCCCCAGGATTTACATAGATTAATAAAAGACTTTTGAAAGATTTTAAGGTTTCCAAAATGGTGTCACAAGGATTCTCAGTTGACAGGAAACACTCATCCCTCTTCCCCATGAGAGGAGGAAAGCGAACTTTGTATTTCTTTTTTTTTATTAATACTTTTTATTTGCAAAACATATGTATGGGTAATTCCTAAGCATTAACCCTTACAAAGCTTTCTGTTACAAATTTTCCCCCCTGCTCCCCACCCCTCCCCTAGATGGCAGGATATCCACTACTTATATGTTATTATGTTAGATATACTTATGTTAGATATTATGTTAGAATACTTAAGAAATCGAATATATATATAGTTATTGCATCATTTTTTGTGCAGGAGAAATCATATATACAAGAAAGAATACTCTGATAAAGGAAATACAATGCAAGCAAACTTCAATAGAGAACATGAAAATGTTATGTTGTGGTCCACATTTCACATCCCTCTCTCTAGGTGTATATGGCTCTCTTCACCGAACAATTGGAACTGGTTTGAAGCATTTCATTGTTGAAGAGAGTGATGTCCATTAGAACTGATCCTCATATAGTATTGTTGCTGTGAATAATGATCTCATGGTTCTGCTCATTTCACTCAGCATCAGTTCATGCAAGTCTCTCCAGGCCTCTCTGAAATCGTCCTGCTGGTCATTTCTTACAGAACAATAATATTCCATAACATTCATATACCATAATTTATTCAGCCATTCTCCAATTGATGGGCATCCATTCAGTTTCCAGTTTCTAGCCACTACAAAAAGAGCTGCCACAAACATTCTTGCACATGTGGGGCCCTTTCCTTCCTTTATGATTTCTTTGGGATATAAGCCCAATAGAAACACTGCTGGGTCAAAGGGTATGCACAGTTTGATAACTTTTTGAGCATAGCTCCAAATTGCTCTCCAGAATGGCTGGATTCGTTCACAGCTCCACCAACAATGCATCAGTGTCCCAGTCTTCCCATATCCCCTCCAACATTCATCGTTATCTTTTCCTGTCATTTTAGACAATCTGACAGGTGTGTAGTGGTACCTCAGAGTTGTCTTAATTTGCATTTCTCTAATCAATAGTGATTTGGAGCACCTTTTCATTAGATTATAAATAGTTTTAATTTCCTCATCTGAAAATTGTCTGGCTACCTTTGTATTTCTTGAAGCAACGTCAGGCAAGGAAGACTACAGATAGCAAGATCAACTTGCTATCATATTTTATCCTTGTGAAGACTGTAAACATAGTGTCATTTAGTATATAAACCAAGTGTTTAAAATAAGCAACATTTTTTTGTTTACTTTGGATACTAGTATAGATGGGTCTGTGAGATTACTGGAGAAAGCTGTGATGCAGGAATATCCTCTGGTCAATGGGTACTACAACCATTTTATAACTTAATAGAGAAATCAGAAGGAATTGCTTGAGGCTCTATCATAATTGCTTACATTCTATCTATTTCCCGAAGCTGTCTTGCATAAATTGGTGCTTAATAAATATAAAATGAATTGTGCTGGGAGAAGGGAAACTAGTTAATAGAGTGCAGGCTAATTTCAAAGAATGAAAGTTCAATCAACTTACATTTTTGATGAGAAGGAAAGATTATGGAAAAGAGTTTTAGAATTGGAAGGTACCTTTAAAATATTTTATTTCAAATCCATTTTTTATATATGAGAAAACTGTGACTTGGAGAGGTTGACTTGAACATAATCACATAATCACACAATCACTTATAATCATAAGTGAGTATACTGGGACTAGAACATGTGTCCTGACTACATGCTTTCATTTGATTGAGTGATTCAAGATCTTGCATTTTCATGTTAAACACCAATATTTATGGAAGAGTACTACATATATGAACCTTATTGAAAATAGTGTTGGCTGCAAGCTCCTTGAGAACAGAATCTACTTGTTTTCCTTTTCTTTGTATTTTTTGTGCTTAGCATAGTGCCTGGCACATAGTAGGTGCTTAATAAACTGAGATTTTATGTCCGTGTTCAATTCAATTCAGCAAACAGATAATGAAGTACTTTAAGAGATAATAGAATTTTTTTAAAATCACCTTAGAGAGTGTGAAGAAACCTATTTAAATTTATTTAAGTCATGTTTTCAAAATGTTTCATTAAAAAAAAAACTAATTTTTAAAAATCACCGTCATCCTAGTAATCTAGGGTTTATAACCTTGGAGCCATCCTTAAACTCTTCCTTCTTTTCCACATCCTATCAGTTGCCAAGTCTTATTGACTTTCCCTCCAGAACCACTCACATCTGTTTCCTTTTTTTCACCCACAAGCTTCTATCCTCCTTATAGCCCTTATTACCTGTATTTACTCTTGTGTGAACTATAGTGATAGCCACCTAATGGTGTCTTCTTTATAATCTCTCTCTAACTCATTTACTATATAGCTGCTAAAATGATATTTTAAAAACAGAGATCTGAATGTGTCATTCCCATTCCCCAAACAAACAAATAAATAAAAATTCATTAACTTCTTAGATCACCTCTAGGAAAAATTGCAAATTTTTTGCCTACCTCAAAATCTTTCTGTCTAATTTGCTATCTATTTTTTGTCTGTCTCCTTGTCTCTTTCTATACCTATAACTCTCTGTCTCTTTCTATCTCTGTATCAATATCTCTCATATAGCTCTATAAATTTCTCCCATCTGCTTTCCCAGGAAAGCAAACATTCACATATTCGCAGTTTCATTTAAGTAGCCCTAATGATTTCTCACTGTCCACATCTTTCCCTTTAATATCTTACATTGACTGTACCCCTGATCTAGGATTCACTCATTTCTTTTTCTTTTAAACTATAGCTCTCTTCAAAAGACAGCTTACTTGCTTTCTACATGAGGTCTTTCCTGATCTCATCTCCAGTTGCTATCCCTTCCTCTTGAAATTACTATGAAGTAAAGCATAACATCATGTATGAACCAGTCAGCAATCTCAGGCAACAAATACACATTCCCTCATAGAATGGAAACTTCTTGAGAACAGGGAAGAGTTCATTTTATTTTATGTTTTGTCTTTGTCTCTTTCCATCGTTTGGCTCAGTGTCCTGCACATAGTTGGTATCTGCATTTGTAAAATTGAATTGAACTTTAAGGAACCAATTAGTAAAAATGATTTAGAATAAGGATACCTGAAGGTAGTTGATTTACAATTGTGAGAAACTGAGTCTCCTAAATACTTAATGCTCAGGAAACAGCAATGTCAAGTAAAGAGGTAATTAACACTTGCAGTCTAAATTGCATCTGAGTACAAACTGCCACAAACGAGTTTAGAAACTGAGAAAAAGGCCCAGGGCATCCCATAGGGAAGGCAGATAAACAAGCAAATATGTGCCGAGCCAAAGCTTATAACAGTTTAGTTAGTGATAAAGGACTTAATTTAAACTTAGAAATTGTGTTGCTTTTAACACTATTTTGTATTTTATTAGTAGAAAATAGGTATTAACTAATTTATGTTTTACTGTCTAAATGAAAATTATATTTTAATATTGAATGCCATATCCTTTGATTGTTTCTATCTAACTGCACTGACTGTGCTACCCCAAATTAGGTGCAACAGTTCCCTTGTGGCAGTGCCCAAGATGAAAGAAATGTAACTGAGTAGAATTGAAAAGGCTCTATAGCATCTTCTCTGTAACTTCAACCCTTTTTCAGAGATATGTCACAACTCCTTTCTTGTGGATTGTTTTTTTTTTTTCTTCGAAGAGCCAAGGACGAGGTATCCTTGTACTTACAATGGGTAATATTTCTGGGAAAAGAGCTGTAGATGAAAATGATGTAAGCTAAATTGAATTTTCTTACAGGAACAATGTTATAATAGGGGACTTACACTCTTGACAAAGGGCTTGATGGCCATTTTTTTGTTTTTTACAGAAATAACTAAATATAATATTTTAAACATTTATTTAAGAATAGATGATATACCTGTATGGTACATAATATAAAGCTTTGTACAGAACTCACAGCAATAACCAATAACTATTCAGTGCCTTAGAGATTACAATGCCTTATAGTATTTTGCATCCTTTATTTTATTAGTAGAAAATCATCCTGGTGTTATAATGATCTGGGTTTGAGTGCTTCTTCAGAAACATTGATTAAGTAATGCTGGGTAGGTCTTTTAAACTTGAAATTTCCTCAAGAACATCTCTAAACCTAGTAGCTGCAGAAAATATTTGGTATACACCAAAGTAATTTTCAGTGCTTGCATTCTTTTCCCTTTGCTTACTCATTTTCACTTTTGTCTTATTTTATTTTTATCAGCATAATACTATTATAATCAAATTTTAGTCCCAAATTGTGGTTAATGTTGCCTTATGCCTCAAGTTCTCCTTACTGTCATTTTCTGAATTCGTATTACTTATCATATTCTTTAATATGATTATATAATTTCAATAATTAATTAATTAATAATAATATATTAGATAATATATATCTAAAACATATTACATATACTTTATGAATAAACAAGATACAGAGAGCAAAGTTGGTTGTAAAATTAATACCTCCCTTTATATTAAATTAAGAAATTTTTGCATAAATAAAAAAATGTAGCCAAAATTGGAAGGAAAGCAAAAAATTTGGGGGGGGGATTTTATAGACTGGTTACCAGATAAAGGAATCATATCTAAAATAAATAGCTTTGTCAAATCTCTAAGAATATGGGTCTTTCCCCAGTTGATAAATGATCAAAGAATATGAACAGGCAGTTTTCCAATGAAGAAATTAAAATAATTTATAGTTATATGAAAAAATGTTCTAAATCATTATTGATTAGAGAAATGCAAATAAAAACAATCTTGAGATATCATTTTACATTAACAGAGGGGCTAAAATGATAGATAGGGAAAGTAACAAATGTTAGAGTGGATGTGGAAATTTGGGATACTAATTCATTGTGATGAAATTATTAACTGATTAGCTATTTTGGAGAGCAATCTGGAATTATGCTCAAAGAGTTATTAAACTACCTATATACCCTTTGATGCAGCAATAACAGTATTTAGTCTATTTCCAAGATGATTATGGAAAAAGGAAAGAACCTAATATATTCTAAAATATTTATAACACCTCTCTTTTGTGGTGGCAAAGACCTGGAAATTTTAAGGAACCCCATCATTTGGAGATTGGCTGAACAAATTGTGGCATATGAATTGTAATGAAATAACTACTAAGCTATAAGAAATAATGAGCTCAATAATTTCAGAAAAATATGGAAAGAATTATGCAAAATAAAGAAGCAGGAAATTATCAGGACCAGGAAAATATTGTATACAGTAATAGCAATACCGTTTTAAGAAGGACTTTGAGGAAATGTTATTTAAATTATTATAAATACCCAAATTAAGTGTAAAGGACATATGGAAAAGATACCATCTAGATCAATACTGATAAATAGGAATATGCATAGAATAATTTTACATCTATGTGTGTGTGTCCATATATACACATATATGTACTTATTTGTGTCTAATGTTGACCATCTCTATCATGGAGGGAGTGGGGAGAAGAGAGAGGTTAGAGGGTAGAAAAGGAAAAAAAAGACATTTACAATGACAATATTTGAAAGGAATAGTAAGGTGGTTACAGAAGATTTGCTCTTTCATGTGCAATTATCTTTTTTATTGTACTATGTTATGGAAATGCTTGTCTTATTTCATCAAGACAAAATTAAAAAAACAAAAGAAGTTAGAAAAGACTCACTGAGGGTTTGGTCCAGGGCCAGGAGTTCTCTAGATAAATCAGCAAATTCACAGTTTTGAACAAAAGAACAAGCATAAAAAATGGGTTTCATGAGGTACATTTTAATTTTAATTTTGGGGTCTCTTTCAGGAGGTGATCAGTGAATTCTTTCAATGGTGATTTGGCCCTTTGATTCTACAATCTCAGGGCAGTTTTCTTTCAGGATTTCCTGGAAGATAGTGTTTAGATTCTTTTTTTCATCATGGCTTTCAGGAAGTCCAATAATCCTTAGATTGTCTCTCCTACATCTATTTTCCAAGTCAGTTGTTTTTCCTAGGAGATATTTCATATTTTCTTCTAATTTTCCATTTTTTTTGTTTTTGTTTTACTGATTCTTGAAGTCTTATTGAGTCATTCACTTGCATTTGTTCAATTCTTATTTTTAAAGTGTTGTTTTCTTCAGTTACCTTTTGAAGCTCCTTTTGTAACTGGCCAATTTGTTCATTGCACTCTTTTTCCACTTCACTAATTTTATTTTTCAATAAATTGGTGTCTTTTTCATATCTCTTTTGCAGGGCATCATATCCTTCTTGCAAGATGTTGTATCCTTCTTGCACTGATTTCAGTTTATTTTCCCATTTATCTTCCAGCTCTCTTTTGAGGTTCTTTATGCAATCTTCCAGAAAGGCCTTTTGAAAAGGGGACCAGTGATGGTCCTTGCTGATTTTCTCTTGAGTTTTGTCTAAAGGAACCTCAGTATCTGGGGTCATCGCTTCTTTGCCTTGATAAAAGCTGTCTATGGTGAGAGCTCTGTTTTGCTTCTTCATTTTTTTTAAGACAGCGTGGATATCTCTTTAAGGTAGGGAAAAAAAAAAAAAAACGGCGGCTGAAAGGAGGCTGAAAAGCTTTGCCTTGGGGCACTTTGGCGAGTTGACTTACGGTGCTGGGCCGGTGGGGGCTAGGACTAAGTCCGAATTACTCCTTAAACAAGGCAAGTCTGCCAGAACACCTGCCCCCAATCAGGGCAGAGTGGCCCTAGTGCCTCAGATAAACTCCAGGTGTTTGGAATTTGGAGTTTGGAGTTTGGAATTTCAGCCAGGATGAGCTGAGCTGAGTCCCATCCTCACTTCTGGCCTACACAGGAGTTGTCTATTTATCTCTCTGTCCGAATCAGACAAACCTGATATGAAGTTCTTCAGAAAGCAGTGTCCAAATATTTCTGAGTTTGTTGACTTGAAGATCAGTTCAGAGGCTTATTTTATTGTTGGTTTGAGAGAAGATTGGAGGAGGACGCAGTCACCTTTTCACTCCGCCATCTTGGCTCCACCCTCTGGAGTCTGACTCATGAGGTACATTTTAAAGAAATTTTTGCTTTTTACTTTTTATTTAGAAGAAAAATAATGATCCTGGCACAGTAGCTAAGAATGACCAGAAAGAAAGTGTCAGAGAGAGAGTATGAGCCAGAATTTTTTAGACTATAAGCCCAGCATTCCATTCACTAAGCCATGTTTTTTTAAAGTAGAAATCTTTTTAAAACTTTTTCTTTTAACAATAATTAATAAAAATTATTCTTGCTTCCTCCATTTGCAAAATAAAAATAAAAGAACAAACATTTATAACACATATGCAGTCAAACAAAACAAATTTCTATATTGATCATGTCAACCTGCTTCTTGAGTATTGTTCATTCCATTATTGGTTTTCTGAAATTATGGCTGGTGGCTCTTATGATTAAAATAAATCTTTTAAAATTATGTTTCTTTATAGAATTATTGTTTTTATAACTTATTCTCAATTTTTCCAGTACCAATATTTATAGGTTTCTCTGAAACAATTCCCTTCATCTTTTTTTTAGGGTAATGTTATTACATTATATTAATATACCACAATTTGTTCAACTATTCTCCAATGTGTCTTCCCTTAATTTCCAATTCCTTGCCATGATAAACATAGAGAAGTTGCAATAAATGCTTTTGTGGATAGTGATGATGTTTTTTCCTCTATAAGACTTTGGGGTATAGGTCTAGTAGCACAGTCGATTTATAAGTGTGTATGCACAGATTACTTTTTGGCATAGATAAATAAAATAATTAAGCTTTTTCTACATGCTAAGTGCTGGAAATACAAATACAGAAGTTGTTTTCTATTCTTCGGTCTTGAAGAGAACCAGGACATCAAGGGGACCTTTTATTGGACACTCAGTGAGACGCAGAGTGATGCAACCATTTATCACTTGAAGAATTGTTCTTGTTAATTATAATGAATTCCTTATATCTCTTGGAAATGAAACCCTTATCAGAGAAACTAGCAACAAAGATTTTTTATTTATATTATCTTTTATTACTTCTATTTTTAGTGAAGTAAACAAGAATTTATTAAATTCTTGTTCCAGGCATTGTGCTAAGCTTTGGAAATAGAAATAAAAGCAGAAAGAAGGATATTCTATGTCCTCCAGGAGATTCTTTTTTAAATATTTTATTTCCCCCCATTTTCATGAAAAATTTTTAACATGTGTTTTAAAAGAATTTAAGTTCCAAATTCTCTCCCTTTTTCCCTTATCCCTTATTAAGGAAAGCAATTTGATATAAAGTTACATATGTGCAATTATGCAGAAAATATTTCTAGTTTAGTCATGTTGTGAAAAGAAAACATTGATTTAAAAAATAAGAAAGGGAAAAGGAAAAAAAAGTTATTTCTCTGGAAATTTTATATCATAAGTCTTTGAGAACTGTAATTTTCAGTTACAATTTTTTTTTGCTTTTTTTGCTGAGGCAATTGGGGTTAAGTGACTTGCCCAGGGTCACACAGCTAGGAAGTGTCTGAGACCAGATTTGAATTCAGGTCTTCCTGACTTCAGGGCTGGTGCTCTAACCACTGCACCACCTAGCTTCCCCTCAGTTACAATTTTCAATGAAAAAATTAAAACTATTTCTAGTCATATGAAAATCACTATTGATCAGAGAAATTCAAATTAAAACAACTCTGATATACCACTACAAACCTCTCAGATTGGCTAAAATGACAAGGAAAAGATAATGACTAGAACCAGATCATTGTACATGGCAACAACAAGATAATATAAAGA
The DNA here is from genome assembly GCA_023553655.1 of Myrmecobius fasciatus. Lineage (NCBI taxonomy): Eukaryota > Metazoa > Chordata > Mammalia > Dasyuromorphia > Myrmecobiidae > Myrmecobius > Myrmecobius fasciatus. Next base: position 43,194 of record JAJPUD010004818.1, on the reverse strand, counting down.
TCAATTCTGATGGACATGGCTCTTTTCAACAATGAGATGATTCAAAGTAATTCCAATTGTTCAGTGATGAAGAGAGTCATCTACTTCCAGAAAGAGGACTGTGAGAACTGAGGGTAGATCACAACATAGCATTCTCACTCTTTCTGTTGTTGTTTGCTTGCATTTTGTTTTCTTTCTCAGTTTTTTTTTTCCTTCTTGAGCCTATTTTTCTTGTGCAGCAAGACAATTGTATAAATATGTATACATATATTGGATTTAATATATATTCTAACATATGTAACATGTATTGAACTACCTAACATCTAGGGGAGAGGGTAGGGGGAAGGAGGGCAAAATTTGGAACAGAAGGTTTTGCAAGGGTACATATTGAAAAATTACCCATGCATATGCTTCTTTTTTATTAAAGTTTTTTATTTGCAAAACATATGTATGGATAGTTCTTTTTGCTAAGGCAATTGGGGTTAAGTGACTTGCCCAGGGTCACACAGCTAGGAAGTATCTGAGACCAGATTTGAACCCAGGTCCTCCTGACTTCAGGGCTTGTGCTCTATCCACTGCGCCACCTAGCTGCCCCTGGATAGTTCTTCAACATTGACCCTTACAAAGGTATCTGTTACAAATATTTCCCCTCCCCTCCCCTAGACATCAGGAAGTCCACTACATGTTAATTATGTTAAAATACTTGACAAATAGAATATATGTATACATATTTCCACACATCTTGCTGTGAAAGAAAAATCATATGTACAAGAAAAAAAAATCTGAGAAAGGAAACCCAATGCAAGTAAACATCAATAGAGAGCATGAAAATATTATGTTGTGGTCCACATTTCATATCCCTCTCTCTGGGTGCATATGGCTTTCTTTACTGAACAATTGGAACTAGTTTGAAACATTTCATTGTTGAAGAGAGCCATGCCCATCAGAATTGATCATCATATAGTCTTGTTGTTGCGGTGTATAATAATCTCCTGGTTCTGCTCATTTCACTTAGCATCAGTTCATGTAAGTCTCTTCAGGCTTCTCTGAAATCGTCCTGCTGGTCTTTTCTTACAGAGCAATTATATTCCATAACGTTCATATACCATAATTTATTCAGCCACTCTCCAATTGATGGATGTCCATTCATTTTCCAGTTTCTAGCCACTATAAAAAGAGCTGCCACAAACATTCTTGCACATGTGGGGCCCTTTCCTTCCTTTAAGATCTCTTTGGGATATAAGCCCAATAGAAAAGCTGCTAGGTCAAAGGGTATGCACAGTTTGATAACTTTTTGAGCATAGTTCCAAATTGTTCTCCAGAATGGCTGTTATCCGTTCACAGCTCCACCAACAATGCATCAGTGTCCCAGCTTTCCCACATCCCCTCCAACATTCATCATTGTCTTTTCCTGTCATTTTAGCCAGTCTGACAGGTATATAGTGGTACCTCAGAGTTGTTTTAATTTGCATTTCTCTGATCAATAGTGATTTGGAGCACCTTTTCATATGACTAGAAATGGTTTTAATTTCATCATCTGAAAATTGTCTGTTCATATCCTTTGACCATTTATCTATTGTAGAGTGGCTTGAATTCTTATAAATATGAGACAATTCTCTATACATTTTAGAAATGAGGCCTTTATCAGAACCCTTATGTAAATGTGAAGATGATTTCCCAATTTATTACTTCTCTCCTAATCTTGACTGTATTGATTTTGTTTGTAGAAAAACTTTTTAACTTAATATAGTCAAAATTATCTATCTGGTGTTTAATTAAGAGTTCCAGTTCTTGTTTGGACATAAATTTATTCCATCTCCACAGGTCTGAGAGGTAAACTATCCTATGTTTCTCTAATTTGCTTATAAGATCACTCTATATCCAAATCATGAACCCATTTAGATCTTATCTTGGTATATGATGTAGATGTGGATCAAGCCCTAATTTCTTCCACACTAGTTTCCAATTTTCTCAGTGCGTTTTTGTCAAATAGTGAGTACTTATCCCAGAAGTTGGGGTCTTTGGGTTTATCAAACACTAAATTGCTATAGTTATTGCCTAGTTTGTCCTGTGATTCTATCCTAAGCCACTGATCTACTATTCTATTTCTTAGCCAGTACCAAATGGTTTTGATGACTGTTGCTTTATAATATAATATTAGACCTGGTACAGCAAGGCCACCTTCATTAGCCTTTTTTTTTTATTAATTCCTTTCAAATTCTTGACCTTTTGTTCTTCCAAATGAACTTTGCTGCTATTTTTTCTAGAAAAATAATATTTTTCTAATTATTCTGTAAAATAATTTCTTGGGAGTTTGATTTGTATGGCTCTAAATAAGTAAATTAGTTTGGGTAGTATTGTCATTTTTATTATATTCACTCGGCCTACCCATGAGCACTTAATGTTTTTCCAATTGACTAGATCTGATTTTATTTGTGTGACAAGTGTTTTGTAGTTCATCTAGTTCCTGAGTTTTCCTTGGCAGACAAGATTCCCAAATATTTTATTCTATCAACAGTTATTTTGAATGAAATTTCTTTTTGTATCTCTTGCTGCTGAACTTTGTTGGTAATATATAAAAATGTTGATTATTTATGTGGATTTATTTTGTATCCTGCAACTTTGCTAAAGTTGTGAATTGTTTCTAGTAGTTTTTTAGTTGAGTCTCTAGGGTTCTCTAAGTATACCATCATATCATCTGCAAAGAGTGATAATTTGGTTTCCTCATTACCTACTCTTTTATCTCTTTTCCTTTTATCTCTTTTTCTTCTCTTACTACCAAAGCTAACATTTCTATAACAATATTAAATAGTAATGGTGACTGTGGGCAGCCTTGTTTCACTCCTGATCTTATTGGGAATGGTTCTAGTTTGTCTCCATTACATATGATGCTTGCTGATGGTTTTAAGTAGATGCTACTAATCATTTTAAGAGAAATCCCATTTATTCCTATACTCTCTAGTGTTTTTAATAGGAATAGGTGTTGGATTTTATCGAATGCTTTTTCTGCATCTATTGAGATAATCATATGGTTTTTGTTAGTTTGGTTATTAATATAATTGATTATGCTGATAGTTTTCCTAATATTGAACCAGCCCTGCATTCCTGGAATAAATCCTACTTGGTCATAGTGTACTATCCTGGGGATGAATTTCTGTAATCGTGTTGCTAATATTTTATTTAAGATTTTTGCATCAATATTCATTAGGGAAATGGGTCTATAGTTTTCTTTCTCTGTTTTCACCCTACCTGATTTATCTATCAGCACTATATCTGTGTCATAAAAGAAATTTGGTAGAACATCTTCTTTCCCTTTTTTTGGAAATAGTTTGTATAGTATTGGAATTAATTGTTCTTTGAATGTTTGGTAGAATTCACATGTAAATCCATCTGTCCCTGGAGATTTTTTCTTAGGGAGTTGATTAATAGCTTGTTCTATTTCTTTTTCTAATATGGGGCTATTTAAATAATTTATTTCCTTTTCTCTTAACCTGGGCAATCTATATTTTTTGTAGATATTCCTCCATTTCATTTAGATTATCAAATCTAAATGGCATAAAGTTGGGCAAAAAAATTCCTAATTATTCCTCTAATTTCCTCTTCATTGATGGAAAGTTTTCCCTTTTCATTTTTGAGAATAACAATTTAATTTTCTCCTTTCCTTTTTCTAATTATATTAACTAAAGGCTGATCTGTTTTGTTGGTTTTTTCATAAACCCAACTCTTAGTTTTATTTATTAATTCAATAGTTTTCTTATTTACAATTTTATTAACCTCCTCTTTTATTTTCAGAATTTCCAATTTTGTTTTTAATTGAGGGTTTTTAATTTTTTTCTAGCTTTTTAAATTGTCAGCTCATTTCATTGATCTTTTCTTTCTCTATTTTATGCAAGTAAGCATCTAGTGATATAAATTTACCCCTTATAATCTCTTTGGCCGTATCCCACACATTTTGGTATGTTGCCTCATTCTTGTCATTCTCCTGGATGAAATTATTGATTGTGTCTATGATTTGCTCTTTCACCCATTCATTCTTCAGGATTAGATTTTTAAATTTCCAATTAACTTTTGGTCTATTTTCTTCTGGCCTTATATTGCATGTGATTTTTATTGCATAATGATCTGATAAAGATGCATTTACTATTTCTGCCTTTCTGCATTTGATTTTCAGGTTTTTATGCCCTAACACATGGTCAGTTTTTGTATGAGTTCCATGAACCACAGAGAAAAAAGTAAACTCCCTATTGTCTCCATTCAATTTCCTCCAGAGATCTATCATACTTAACTTTTCTAGCATTTTGTTTACCTCCTTAATTTCTTTCTTATTTATTTTTTGGTTTGATTTATCTAATTCTGAGAGAGCAAGGTTGAGATCCCCCACTAGTATAGTTTTGCTGTCTATTTCTTCTTGCATCTCTCTTAATTTCTCCTCTAGAAATTTGGATGCTATACCACTTGGTGCATATATATATATTTAGTATTGATAGCACTTCATTAGCTATGGTACCCTTTAGTAAAATATAGTTTCCTTCTTTATATGTTTTGATTACATTTATCTTTGCTTTTACTTGATCTGAGATCAGGATTGCTACCCCTGCTTTTTTTGTTCACCTGAAGCATAATAGGTTCTGCTCCAGCCTTTTACCTTCACCCTGTATGTGTCTCTGTGCTTTAGAGGTGTTTCTTGTAAACAACATATTGTTGGATTCTGGTTTTTAATCCAGTCCTGACCTGTCTTCTGGAGTTGCACCTGGCAAACTGCTCAACCCTCTGCTCGATTGAAACAGACTTGCTCTGGAGCTCTTCAAAGGTACTTTTTGCAAGGAATGCTTTGTAGTCCAAATATTTATGGGTTCTTTGACTTAAAAATCAGTTCAGAGGCTTAATCTGCTGTTGGTTTGAGAGAAGGTCAGAGGAGGACACCTAGAGTCCTGTTTTCACTCTGCCACCTTGGCTCCGCCCCCTCCATGCATATGTTTTGTAAATAAAAAGCTTTAATAATTTTTTTAAAAAGAGAACTGTCTTGGATATTTTATTTCCCCCCATTTTCATGTTTTTTTTTTTTTTTTTTTTGTGAATAACTGAGTCATTCACAGCTAATATTATAATATTGCTGTAACTATGTATATTATTCTCCTGGTTCTGCTCATTTTATTTTGCATCAGTTTATCTAAGTCATTCTTTTGCTCAACCATCTTTCTTATACTAAAATAGTTTTCCATCAAAATCATGTATCATAACTTAGCCAGCCATTCCCCAATTGATAAGTACTTTATTGATTTCCAATTCATTTTCCACCACAAAAATAGCTATTATAAATATTTTTGAATATGTAGATCATTTTCCTTTTTTCTTTAATCTCTTTGGGATACCAACTTAATAGTGATAATTCTGGGTAAAAGGTATGTGCATAGTTTTATAACCCTTTGGCAAAAAAGCCTGGTGAGAACGTTTGTACTAGGTCACAACTCTAAGAACAATGCATTATGTCTCAATTTTTCTATATCCCCTTCAAAATTTGTAATTTTCCTTTTCTTACATATTTGCCAACCTAATAGCTGTGGTGTGGTATCTCAGACTTGTTTTAATTTTTATTTCTTTACTCAATAATAATTGATAACTCTTGTTTACATGACTAGAGATAGCTTTACTTACTTTGTCTGAAAACTTCTTGCTCATATACTTTGATCATTTATCAATTGGTGGATATCAGTGTTGGATGAAGGAATGAAAAACTATCTGAATGAGGTTATAGTGAAGAAAAAAGTTTGGAGGTTCAGAAATGGAAACATAGAGGAAGTCATGAACATGGCTGGTATATATCCTTTCTTAAAATGGAAGTTTCAAGAAGAATTGACCCATCAAAGGAAGGGGTCACAGGGACAAAGGATTTTTTTTCCTGAGGCAATTGAGATTAAGTGACTTGCCCAAGGCCACACAGCTAGGAAGTGTTGAGTGTCTGAGACCAGATTTGAACTCAGATACTCCTGACTTCAGGACTATTGCTCTATCCATTGTGCCACCTAGCTGCCCTGACAAAGGAATTTTTAAAGATGGATTGGGTTTATTTCTGTAAAACTTTTAAGTTGTATAATCATAACTTGCCATATTATCTTCTGTTGCTCTGTTTATCCTTTATCTAATTCATGTATCCATTTGGACATTATTTTGTATAAGATAGAAAATGTTAGTCTATATGTTATTTCTGTCAGATTGTTTTCCAATTTTCCCAGTAGTTTCTTATGTACTTCTTACCTTAGTAAATGGAGTCTTTAAGTTAATCAAACAGTAAACTACTATGTTCATCTTCTTCTGTATATCGTGTACCTAATCTCTTATATTGATTTGCTTCTCTATTTCTGTACTAATACCTAATCATTTGAATGATTACTATTCTATGCAAAGGATTGGCCTATTGCTATACTTTATCTGACAAAAATGACTACATGTTTGATGATGTATTGATCCATCTGTGTACCACAAAAATCAGTATATCCAATAATTCATTTAGTCAGCTTCACTTAGGCAAGGAACGCAAAATTTTCATAATCATAATCAATTTAGCAAATTTATTTATGCCATGTATATAGGATTAGAAAATGTTCCTATTCATAATGACTTTGTGATCAATAAAGGAAGGGGGGCCATGGCTATCTATTGATTGACTCCCTCTAAGTTTCCCATCCCAATCTGTCCTTTTGAACCTTCTCTTCAACAACAAAGAGAGAGAGCAAAAGCTCTGAAATGGATTATATATCCTGCTGAATGTCTGTGTTGCCATCTCTGCTTGCCAATGGAACTGAAGCACTGGAGAACAGCATGCTTTCATGATTATGAGTAATAATTTTTTTGATTTTTCATCCTTTAAGTATGCAATTCCTTCTTAGTACCTTGCTTATGATCTTCCCACAAAATTTACCCTAATATGAAATGGAACGATGCTAGACTTTCTTCTTTCTTCTTTTAAAATTATTTTCCCTTGAGATTCTTGACCTTTTCTTCAAATATGTATATATTATTTTTCAAATTAATTTATTTATTTTAATACACATTGCTTTATGAATCATGTTGGGAGAAAAAAATCAGAACAAAAGGAAAAAAAAAACCTGGGAGAGAAAAAAAAACAGGAAAAAAATAAGTGGACATAGCATGTGTTGATTTATATTCAATTTCCACAGTTCTCTTTCTGGAGGCAGATGATATTTTCTGTCCAAAGTCTATTGGGATTGCTTTGGATCACTGAACTACTAAGAACCAAACCTTTCATAGATGATCATTGAATATTCTTGCTGTTGTGTACAATGTACTCCTGCTTCTGCTTGTTTTGTTCAGCAGCAGTTCATGTAAATCTTTCCAGACCTTTCTAAAATCATCTTCTTCATCATTTGTTATACAACAATAATATTCTATTACCTTTAGGTACTACAGCTTGTCCAGCCACTCCCTAATTGATGGGCATTCACTCCTTTTCCAATTCTTGCTACCACAAAAATAGCGACTACAAACATTTTTGCACATGTAGGCCCTTTTCCCTCCTTTATCATTTCCTTGGAAACAGACCCAGTAATGGCACTGCTGGGTCAGAGGTTTTGCAAAGTTTTATAGCCCTTTGTGCATAGTTCCAGATTGTTCTTCAGAATGGTTGGATCATTTCACAACTCCACCAACCTTAGTGTCTCAGTTTTCCCACATCCCCTCCAACATTTATCATTATTTTTTCCTGTTGTCTTTGTCAATCTGAGAAGTGTGAGGTAGTAACTCAGAGTTGTTTTAATTTGCATTTCTCTAACCAATAGTGATTTAGTGCAATTTTTCATAGGATTATAGATGGCTCCAATTTCATCATCTGAAAATTGTTCATGTGCTTGCACCATTTATTAATTGGGGATTGACTTAAAATAGTTTTGATAAGGACTGCTTTTTAAAAAGTTTTAGGTTTGGTACTTTTAAGCCACCATCCTTTGTATTTTTTTCATGAATTCCCTTGATATTCTTGACATTTTGTTCTTCCAGATGAATTTTCTTATTATTTTTTCTAGTTCTATAAAATAATGTTTTGTTAGTTTGATTGGTATGGTACTGAACAAGTAGACAAATTTAGGCAGAATTGTCATTTTTATGACCCATTTTTGCTACCCATGAGCAAATAATATTTTTCCAGTTGTTTGATCTGACTTTGTTTGTATGAGAAGTATTTTATAAATGTGTTCATATACTTCTTGGATTTGTCTTGGTAGGTAGACACCTAAAGATTTTATTTTGTCTATAGTTATTTTGAATGGAATTTCTCTTTCCATCTCTTGCTAATGGGCTTTATCAGTGACATATAGAAATGCTGATGATTTTGTGTATTTATTTTATATGCTGCTAATTAATAATTACCTATATTGCTAATGCTGTGAATTGTTTCCAGTAGGTTTTTGGATGATTTTCTAGGATTCTCTAAGTATATCATTATATTGTCTGCAAAGAGTAATAGTTTTATTTTCTCGTTGCCTATTTTAATTCCTTTAATTTCTTTTTTTCTTTTCTTATTGCTAAAGTCAACATTTCTACCTAGTACAATGTTGAATAATAGTGGTGATAAAGGGCATCCTTGTTTCACCTTTGATCTTATGGGAATGCATGCAGCATCTTTCCATTACAGATAATGCTTGCTGTTGGTTTTAGACAGATATTACTAATTATTTTGAAGAAAGCTCTCTAATGTTTTTAATAGGAATAGGTGCTGTATTTTGTCAAAAGCTTTTTTGGCATCTATTGAAATTATCACATGATTTCTGTTTGTTTTCTTATTTACATGATCGAATATGGTAATAATTTTCCTGATATTGAACCAGTCTTGTGTTCCTGATATAAATCCAGGAATATACTAAGTGGTATAAATCCTACTTAGTCCTGCTCATAAGTATATTATCCTGCTCATAAATTGCTGCAATATCTTTACTAATATTTTATTTAAAATTTTGCATCATTTTTTATTAGGGAGATTTGTTTGTAATCTCTGTTTTGGCTCTTCCTGGTTTAGGTATCAGTACTATATTTGCATTATAAAAGGAATTTGGCAGGGATCCTTCTTTATCTATTTTTCCAAATAGTTTGCATAGTATTGGGATTAATTGTTCTTTAAGTGTTTGGTAGAATTAATTTATGAATTCATCTGGTCCTTGAGATTTTTTTCTTAGGGAGTTCAATAATGGCTTTTTAAATTTCTTTTTTCTAAAATGGGATTATTTAAGTAATTTATTTCCTCTTCTCTTGGTTTTGTAAATATTCATCCATTTTGATTAGATTGTTAGATTTGCTGCCATATATTTGGGCAAAATTGCTTCTAATTATTGTGTTAATTACTTTTACATTGGTGGGAAGTAAACACTTTTCATTTCTGATGTTGGTGATTTGTTGCGTTTTTTTATCTTTCCTTTTTTAATCAAATGAACCAAAGTTTTATCAATTTTGTTTTTTTTCATTAAGCCAACTCTTAGTTTTATTAGTTCAATAGTTTTCTTAGTTTCAAATTTACTAATCTCTCCTTTGCGTTTCAAAATTTCTAACTTGATATTTAATTCAGAGTTTTTAATTTGTATGTTTTTTACTTTTTTTTTTGCTTTTTGCTGAGGCAATTAGGGTTAAGTGACTTGCCCAGGGTCACACAGCTAGGGAATGTTAAGTGTCTGAGATCAGATTTGAACTCAGGTCCTCCTGATTTCAGGGCTGGTGTTCTATCCATTGCACCACCTAGCTGCCCCCTTTTATCTTTTTTTTTTTAATTGCATTCCCAATTCATTGATCTCCTCTTTCTCAATTATATTTATGTAGCTATTTAGATTTACAAAATTTATAAAATTTCCCTTAACAACTTGGTTTTGGTATGTTGTCTCATTATTGTTATTCTCTTGGATGAAATTATGATTTTTTTTCTATGATTTGTTTTTTTACCTGCTCATTTATTAGAATTAGATTATTTAATTTTCAGGTACTTTTTACTCTATCTTTCCCTTGCCCTTTACTGAATATAATTTTTATTGCATTGTGGTCAGAAAAAGAAGCCTTTCTGCATTTGATTGTGAGATTTTTATGTACTACTATATGGTCAATTTTTGTGTAGATGCTATATACTGCTGAGAAAAAGATGTGTTCTTTTCTGTCCCTATTCAATATTCTCTAGAGGTCTACCATGTCTAGGCTTTCTAGGATCCCACTACCTCTTTTGTTTATTTTGTGGTTACATTTCACTGACTCTGAGAAGGGAAGTTAGGTGTCTTCTACTAATATAGTTTTGCTATTTCTTCCTTTTACTGGCTTAATATGTTGCCTAGGAATTTGTATGCTCAGCCACTTGATTACTATACATTTAATATCATTCTTGTTTCATTGTTTATGGTACCCTTTATCAAAATTTCTTTACATAAATCTATTTTTACTTTTGCTTTATCTGAGATCAGAATTGCTACCCCTACTTTTTTTTACTTTGGCTGAAGCACAATAAATCCTGTTCTGGTCTTTTATCTTTACTCTATATGTATCTCTCTGTGTCAAATGTGTTTCTTTTAACAACATATTGTACGATTCTGTTTTTTAATCCACTCTGCTATTTGCTTCTATTTTATGGAAGAGTTCATTCAATTCACATTCAGTTATGATTATCAGCTCTATATTTCCTTTTATCCTATTTTTTCCCTTGCACATACTTTTTCCCCCTCTTTCCACCCTGTCCTTAGTAGTATTTTTTTTTTTTTTACTTACCTGACCCACTACCTTATCTTCTATTACCCCTCCTCCCTTCTCCCATTCTCTTACCTTTTTTCCCCTAGGGTTTCTGCCCTCCCTTCTATCCAGCCCCTCCCTTTCCTTTCTTCTTTCTTCTATTTCTTTTTTTGTATTAGGTAATATACCACACTGATTAAATTATTCTCTTATAGCAAAAATTGAGGGCATTAAACTTCAGACAATGCTCATCTCTCTCCCTTCTTCATTGGATAGGTCTTTTGTGTTTCTTCATGTGGTCTATTTTGTCTCATTATACCTCTCCTTTCCTTTTCTTCCAGTGCAGACCTTCTCCCACCCCTTAATGTCTATTTCTCTTATCATCTTTGATGTCATCACATCAGAGTCCATGACAACCACACTCTTAGTCCATGTGATGCCCCTTTTCATTAACTCCAGTAGTAGATACAGTTCTCAATCATTTTCCCAACCTTTAAATAATATATATTTTCCGCCTATTTATCTTTGTATGTTTCTTTTGAGTCCTGTGTTTGTAGATCAAATTTTCTGTTTAATTCTGATTTTTTTTCAATAGAATTGATTGAAAGTCTCTTACTTCATTGAAGCTCCATCACTTCCATTGAAAGAGAATGCTTAGTCTTGCTGGATAGTTGATTGTTGGTTGTAGCCGCAGGTCATTTGCCTTCCAGAATATAGTATTCCAGGTCCTCTGATCTTTTCTTGTAGAAGTTGTCAGTTCCTGGATAATTCTGACTGTTGCTCTTTGATATTTGAATTGTTTTTGTCTGATAGCTTGCATTATGCTTTCCTTGAGATTGTAGTTCTGGAGTTTTGAAATAATGTCCCTTGAGATTTTCCTTGTGGGATCTTTTTCTGAAGGTCATAGGCACATTCTTTCAATGAGTATTTCTCCCTCTGTTTTTAGAATATTGGGGCAGTTTTCCTTGATGATATCTTGAAGAGTACTATCCAGGCTCTTTTTTTTTTTTTTTTGGTCATGGCCTTCAGGTAGACCAATAAGTTTTAAATTGTCTCTTTTGCATCTATATTTAAAGTTATCTCTTTTTCTAATGAGGTATTTCACATTTTCTTCCATTTTTCATTCTTTTTAGTTTGACTGATTCTTGATGTCTCATAGAATCATTAGCTTCTGTTTGTTCCACTCTAGTTTTTAAAGTAATTTTCTTCAGTTAGTGTTTGTATCTCTTTTTCCATTTGGTTAATTGTACTTTTGAAGATGTTTTCTTCAGTGGATTTTTTTTTTTTTTTGCATTTGGCCAATTGTATTTTTTTAAGGAATTGCCTTCCTTTTTCCAGAGAGTCCTGTTGACTCTCTCTTGCATATCTCTCATTTCTTTTATCATTTTTTCTTCTACCTCTTATTTGCCCTTTAAAGTCTTTTATAAGTCTTTCAAGAATTCCCTTTGGGCTTGAGACCAATTCATATCACTCTTTAAGATTTCCTCTGTGGACATTTTGTCCTTATCAGAGTTGGTATTTTGGTCTGCCCAGTCATCTTAGTAGCTTTCTATGGTTAAGGTTCTTTTCTCTTTCTTGCTAATTTTCCTTACTTTTCTTTTGATATTTCCTCTTTTTTTATTTTTATGGTTGAGCTCCTGGGGGTAGGGGTAGTTGTCCTAAGCTTCCTATGCAGCTCTGAGATTTGGCTTTGAGCACAGGGATCCCTTGTGTTTGTAGGGGTTAGTTTTACCTGCTCTTTTCAGGAAAGTTTGATTTTTCAGAGTTTACCTTCTTAGCTGGCACTGGAAACTGCCCAAATGATCTGCTCCTTTACTGAGCCAGGATTGAGGGTCTCAGTTGCTGATTTGCTGTAATTAAGACCCTCTCACAGGTTTCTTAGAGTCTGTCTGAGCTGGTCTGAACACCAAGAAGACTGACCTTTCTTGAAGATTTTTCTAGTCAATCTTGAATTTAAAAATGGTTTCATTTTGTCAGATTCTGTTCAGAGGCTTGGTTTCATGTTGTTTTTGAGGGAAACTAGAAGAGGTCCAGTAGCTTCACTCTGCCATCTTGGCTCCCCACTATGTATATTTCATTATTTTTATTATTTTACTTACTTATAAAGTAATCCTCTGGAAGTCTATTGGTATGGAACTGAATAAATAAATTATTTTAGGGACTATTGTCTGTTTTATCACTTTGTATTAGCGAATGTAAGAGCAATGTATACTTGATCATTTATGGAACTCTGTGTAAAGAGTGCTTTGTAGCTGCATGTATATAGATAGGGGTTTGGGCAGAAAGGTACTCAAGTATTGTATACAATGGAGTTTCTATCTCTTCCTGCTGGGTTTTGTTAATAATGTGTTGGATTATTGATAATTTATGGATATTTGTTTTGTATTCTGAAACTTTGCTAACATCATTATTTCAATTATTAATTATGTCATCTAAAAACCAAATAATTTTGATTCCTCTTTGTCTTTTTTCTTCCCTCAATTTCTTTTCTTATCATTCCTACATATGATATTTTCTAATGCTTTCTTTAATAGAAACATACATATTTGCCTCCAGGCATGGCCTTAGAAAGACCTTTACTTCATCCCTGTTACTTATAATGCTGGCTATGGTTTTTAGAGAAATGCTGCTTATCATAATAAGGAAGGATACATTTATTCCTGTTTCTTAGTGTTTTTAATAAAAAGGGTTTTTGTGTTTTGTCAAAGGCTTTTTCTGTGTCTACTAATATAATCACAAGATTTTTGTAGTTATTATTAAGATGTCCTTTTATGTTGATGACTTTCCTAATATTGAAGCAACTTTGAATTTCTGGTATAAATCTAGTATGGTGATGGTGTATAAACTATGTGATTTGTTGTGATAATCTCTTTGCTAATATTTTACTTGAAAATTGTCAATATTCACTGGGGATATTGGTCTATAGATTTTCCCCACTGTTTTGAATCTCCCTGTTTTACATATCAAAAATCACATTTATTTAAGAGAAGGAATTTAGTAGTATATTTCTCTTTCCCCTATTTTAAAAAATAATTTACTGGTGAAATTGATCATTACTTGAGTGACAAAATTCATTTGCAAATTCATTAGGTCATACTTCTTTTTTTCTTTAGAAAAAAATGATTCATTTTTTCCTTCTGAAATTGAATTATTTATGGCTTTTATTTTTTTTGTTCACATTGGCAGTGTGTATTTTTATAAATATCAGTCAATTTCATTTAGTTTGTCAGTCTTATTGGCATATATTGAGCAAAAAGATTTCTAAAAATTTCCTTTATTTCTTCTTCATCTTTGTTAGTTCACTTTATTTTTGGCATTGGAAATTTAAAAATTCAAATTAGAAAATAACTTATCCCCCACCCCCCAAAAAAAAAACTTCTAGCACTTAGTTTTATTTATTAATTCACTTTTTTCAATTTAATAATACCTTCTTTAATTTTTAAAATTTCTGCATTGGAATTTAGCTGACTTTTAATTTTTTTTTTTTTTTTGGTTGCTGCTCTTAATGGCATACCCCATTATTTGATCTGTTCTATCTTAAGTTGATGAAAATAATTAGAGATACAAAATTTCCCTCAATGCTACTTTGGCTACATCTCCCACATTTTTGATATTTTATATCATTGATGGTTGTTTTTTTAATGAAATTATCTATTGCTTCTATAATTAATATGTTAATATTAATATGAATTCATTTTATAACATTTTATGTTACTTTTAACATAATGTAATTTTTCATCTTTTAATTATCTACTGAATCATAATAGATTATATGCTTTTTTTTAAAATTTTATTTGCATAACATATGTGTGGGTAATTCTTCAACAATAACCCTTACATAGCTTTCCGTTACAAATTTTTCCCCCCAACTCCCCACCCCTCCCCTAGATGGCAGGATATCCACTACATGTTAATTATGTTAAAATATTGGCAAATCGAATATATGTATACATATTTCCAAACTTATCATTGTTGTGCAAGAAAAATCTTATCTACTCAAATGATATATCAGATAAAGGAAACACAATGTAAGCAAACATCAATCAAGGAGTATGAGAATGTTATGTTGTGGTCCATATTTCACATCCCTCTCTCTGGGTGTATATGGCTCTCTTCAGGGAACAATTGGAGGTGGTTTGAAACATTTCATTGTTGAAGAGAGCCATGTGCATCAGAATTGATTGTCATATAGTACTGTTGTTGCCGTGTATAATGATCTCCTGGTTCTGCTCATTTCACTCAGCATCAGTTCATGTAAGTCTCTCCAGGCCTCTCTGAAATCATCTTGCTGGTCATTTCTTACAGAACAATAATATTCCATAATATTCATATACCATAATTTATTCAGCCATTCTCCAATTGAAGGGCATCTATTCAATTTCCAGTTTCTAGCCACTACAAAAAGGGCTGCCACAAACATTCTTGCACATGTGGGGCCTTTTCCTTCCTTTATGATTTCTTTGGGATATAAGCCCAATAGAAACACTGCTGGGTCAAAGGGTATGCACAGTTTGATAACTTTTTGAGCATAGCTCCAAATTGTTCTCCAGAATGGCTGAATCCGTTCACAGCTCCACCAACAATGCATCAGTGTCCCAGCCCTCCCACATCCCCTCCAACATTCATCATTAACTTTTCCTGTCATTTTAGCCATAGATTATATTCTTATCCCTTATTTTAAATGTTTCTTGTAAACATAATAGTGTCAGATTCTGTTTTCTAATCCATTCTGCTTTTTTCTTCTGTTTTATGGGTAAGTTAATCCCACTCACATTTGTAGGGATGATCATTAATTTTGTTTTTTCACTCCATATTTTATTGTTCTTTTTTATTCTATACTGTTTCTTGCTCTTTACAATGAAGAGGACGGTGAATGATGAATGTTTTTAGCATCAATGTTCTATGCTGAATTAAATATAATTCTGCTCACATGCTCCTCTTTTTTTTCCTCTCTTACCCAGAGCCTAATCACATGTTCTTATCCCTTTCCCCGAAAACCCATTTTTAATACACTCTATGTAGTTATTGATTGTGAATGACTAATCAGGTTACCTACTCTTTTATTCCCCTCTTCTATTTTATTCTTCTCTCATTTTTTATTCCTTTTTTTTTGTTGAGTGAAATGTATGTTCCCAATCAAGTTCTTTTTCTACCACTACCTCTTTGTGTAGTCTTTTTATTTGTATAACTTGTTCATATGAGATAATTTCTCCTGCACTCTTCTTACTTTAGCATATTCTCTTTGTTCTGCATTACTTTTCTTCCTTTAAGATCATCAAACTGTTACCAAATCATTTCCTGGGACTGGACATATTAACTTCCTCTATAATTCCTGATGATATTTAAGTTCTAAGGGGACACTTGCATCTTCTTCCCCTATTGGAATGTAAACACTTCAGTGAACAAATATGCATCAAGCACTTACCATTATCTAGGCATTTTGCTAAGTGATGGGGAATACAAAGAAAGATAAAAAAAGTCCTTGCTTTCAAGGAGCTCACAATCTAATGGGGGAGATAATCAAGTTAATTAAGATAAACTGAAAATAATCAATTTAAGTAAAGTGCCACTGTTGAAAAAGATCAGGAAAAGCTTCCTATATTAAAAATAAAATTTTAGTGAGGTCTTGAGGGAAGCTGAAAGACAGAGGTAGGAGGAAAGAGCATTTCAGGCATAAATATCAGTAAATGAAAATGCCCAGATTTGGGAGATGGAATGTATTGGTTGAGAAACAGCAAGGAAGTCAATGGCACTAGATTAAAAAAGTATGTGGGACAGTGAACATACTGTGTAAGGTTTGAGAAGACCAGAAAGATATACAAAAGGGGCTAGTTTATGAAGAACTTTGAACATCAGGCAGATAATTTGATAATTGATCCTGTAGTATAGGCAGCCACTGGAGTTTATTTTGTACAGGATGATACGATCAGACTTAGGATTTAGGAATTTCACTTTGGAAGTTTAGTGGATGATAAACCAGAATGAGATTAAACTGGTGGCAGGCGGACTAGTTAGCAGGCTATTGAAAGAGTAAAAATGTGACATGATGAAGGCTTGCTCTAGAATGATGGCAGTGTTAGAGAAAAGAAGGAAGCATATATGAGAAATGCTACAAAGGCAAAATTGATTGGCCTTGGCAAGATTGGACACACATATAGTTAAGAAAGACACCTAGGTTGTGTGCTTGATGGACTATGAAAATGTCCCACAGGAATAGGGATATTTGAAAACAGAGGGGAGGGAATGGGAGAAAAGTCAGTTTAGTTTTGGACATGTTGAGATATTTATAGGACACCTTTTCAAGATATCAATTAGGCAGTTGGAGATGTGAGACAAGTCAGCAGGGAGATTAAAACTGAATGAATAGATTTGAGGATGATTGGCACAAAGATGATAATTCAGTTCATGGGAACTGATGAGATCAAGTAGAATTAGCTTGGAGGTAGAAAAGAGGATCTGATACAGAGCTTAGTGACACATTCATAATTTATGGAGATGAACTGGTTAAAGACCCAGCAAAAGGAGATTGACAAAAAGCAATCAGAGACATTGATGTCTGTATATCTATATATACATACATTGAGAAAAGAAAAGGTCAGCAGTGTTAAGGGCTGCAAGGTTGTTGAGAAGTAAGATGATTGAAAAAAGACAATTAGAATTTGCAATGTTTTATGGTTAAGTCATATTTGGCTGTAAACCCATATCTTTTGTCTTTTGGGTCATTTTATTCCCTTTTTCCTATCTTTTATATAGGTAGCTGCTATTCTTATGTGATTAATTTTGGGGCTCTTTCTTGGATCATGTGTGGATCCTTTTTCATTTCTAATTACTTACAATATTTTTTCTTTGATGTGGAAGCTTTGAATTTTGGCAAAAGTATGCCTAGGGGATTTCCATTTTGAAATTTCTTTTACACTGTGATCAGTGGTTTCTATACATATTCACTCTGCCCTCTGAATTTAGTAAATCTGGGAAGTTCTCTTTTGTGATTTCATGTAATATGAAGTCCAAGCTACATTTTTCATCATGGCTTTCAGACAGTCCAATAATTCTTACATTATTCTTTTTGATTTTGTTTTTGAAGATTAGTTGTTGTTCTGAGATACCTTACATTTTCTTTTATTTTTTTTCATGGCTTTGTTTTAATATTTATTGCCTTATGGAGTCATTAACTTCTGTTTGGTCCTTTCTAATTTTGAAAGAAACTTGCTTAGGGAAAGTTCTGTACCTCTTATACTAAATTGTTAATTCTACTTCCATGTGTTTGTTCCATAGCTCTCATTCCTCCCCATTTTTTTCTTCTAGCATTTTTATTTCATGAATAAAAAAAATTAAACTTTAAAAAATTCCTTCCAGAAATGCTAAACTTGTGTCAAAGCTTTGTTTTTCACTTAGGTTTTGCTTATAAATAATTTTCTTCTATATTTATTTATTGTTCTTTTCACTATAAAATCCCTTTGAGGTCAAGTTCTTTTGTTCATTTTCCTCATTCTTCCATCTTTACTTCCTAAAGTAAAGATAGAAGATTTTGCATTAGGTCTAGGCTCTAGGTCTGTATGGAGGGGATTTCTGGGCTATATATAATTCTGCTTTGTCTTCTTGGAGGACTTGTTGCTACTTTCTCTAGGCTTTGAATGTCAGGTTCTTTATGTTCTCAGACAGTTTATTCTCAAGATGGTCCATTTCTGGGTGAAGTCTGTTTTTTGTCTTTTTGGTCTAATCTTTATAAGTTCCTGACCTGAATTTGAGTCTGGGCAACATAACTCTAGTGTTGTTACTGATTGGAAATCCAGTAGCCTGCTATTGGGCCTAGCCAACTTTAGCTAGATGGAAGCTCTATGTTTTCAGGGCAAACAAAAACAAAACAAAAACAAAAAACAAGTGTAAGCTACCTCTAGTTTGAAACCTCTGCATTTGTTATTTGTTTTTACTTATCAGACCTACCAATTCTATTCAATAAACACCATATATCAGTGCTTGCACTGTATTGAGCCCTGGGGACACAAACAAGACAAAGAAAGACAATTCCTGACTACAAGAAGCTTACAATCTAAAGAGGGAAGACAGTTGCTGTAAGGAAGAGGGGAGAGGGGAAACCAGGAAATGAGTGGAACAATAAAGTGAGCTGGAAATATAATTTCTGCCCATTGGGAGAAATTTAGTGCTCTACCCTCCAGCCATATACTGAGAGAGAAAAGAAGGCTGAGGGAGGTGGGTATGTTTCGAGTCCCTAAGAGTCAGAAGCATGGTGATGAGGGGTCAGTTTATCCTGGGAAGAACATCTTGTTCTATGAAATTAAAACTGAGCAATCAACTAATAAAAGAAAAAAAAAAAAAGAAAAAGAAAAAGAAACTGGTTGTGATCCTCAATGAAGTGACTTGCATAGATTCTAGATCAAAATAGTGATCTTTGCTCTGACCAGGGTAATAAAGGCTTTCAAGGTCAAGACATATGATGATAAATTGACATACCTGGGATATTTAGCTTGGAGAAGAGAAGATTTAGGAGGAACATGATTAACACTTTCAAGTACTCAAAAGGCAGTAATTAGATTTATTTAGCTTGAGCCCCCAAGGGCTGAAATAATACATACTACTTCCATTTCCTCTCACTCAACATTTTGCCATCTGGCTTCCATCTTCATCATTGAACTGAAACTACTCAATTTAGTTATAAATGATCTGATTTCTCAGTATCCTATTGTGATGATCTTTTTTCTAAGTATCCTTCTTCACCAATCTGATGTACCTGACACTGTTGATCAACCTCTCTAGCTGGAGGTTTTGATGAAAAATTTCTTTGGATTTTTTATAACATTAATGTCTCCTGTTTTTCTTATTCCTCAGACTCTTTTTGGGCTCATCATACTCTCTAATGGTGAGATGTTTCCTAAGACTCTGTCCTTGGGCTTTTTTTCTTCCGTGGTCTCATCAGCTCCCATGAATTTAATTATCATTTTATGTTCAATACTTATGAAATCTATATATTCAGCCCTAATTTCTTTCCCGAGTTTCAGTTCTGTATCAGAAGTCACCTATTGGAAATTTCTCTAGAAACATCTATATTTCATTATCTTTCTCTTGAAATTAGGCCCTTTAAAACTTCACTGTTCCTATGTTTATTATGTATATTATTGCTATGTTTCTTATGTTTATTTCTATTTTTTTGTTTATTACATATATAATTATGCATATAATTGTTGCCTCTCCCACTAGAATGTAAACCCTTGAGAATCATAAATATCTTATTCATTGTATTTGTATTAACAATTAACTAGCACAGTGAATGAAACTTGAGGGGTGATTAATAAATGCTTATTGATTGATTGATCCAATCAGGAATAATGGATTCCAATTTAATGTCAGAAATTTTTTAAAATTTTACTTGAAAGAAGTAAAACTATCTGAAATTATCTGAAATGAGAATGATTTGACAGCAGTACAACATATTAGAAGTCTTTAAAGGGGAGACTGCATTAAAATTTTTTAAGGATTGGAATAGGTAGGGACCTTCAGTCTCTGAGATTCTGTGCTTCTGATTTTTATCCTTAGCTAATTTTAAGCTCTTGTGGGATAAGAACTTGTCTGATAAATGAGAAAAAAACTAAAAAAAATGATAGAAGGAGCTACAATTAATTTATTTTTCATTATTATTTAGTCATATTTCAGTTGTGTCCCACTTTTCAGTTGTGTCCTTTTTTGGAGGATTTCCACTCTTCTGTGACTCTTTTTGGGGGATTTCTTGACAAAGATATTAGACTGGTTTGCCATTTGCTTCTTCAGCTCATTTTATAGATGAGAAAACTGAAGCAAAAAGAGTTAAATGATTTTTTTCAGGGTCTGGCAGATAGTAAGTGTCTGAGGGCAGATTTGAATTTAGGAAGATGAATCATCTTGGTTCCAGACCTGGCACCATATCTGTGGTAATAGTATGAGTCCCCAAACCACTTTGACTACAACTTTTGTTCAATGATTACTCATATGGAGCTGTACTTACATGATAATGGATTTAAAGCATTTGTTATTTTAGATTAACTATGGCCCTGAAGAACCAGGTTAGGCAAAAATAAATCGGAGTGATACTCAGACAAAAAAGAAAATACTTATTGATGAGAGACTAAGAGAAACAATAGAATAAAGACTGCAGTAAAAGAAGTCTGAGCTGATAAAGTAATTGATTAAATCTCATTAAATCTGACCTTCCCAAACATGTAGGTGGCTGTGTTAGATTCATGCGGAATAAAAATAAATTTTTGGAGCCCAACATTGCCAATCTTACTTTTGTCGTTTTTGAATTATGTGAGAATGAGATGAATACACTATTTCTGTCCCATGCCCACAAAATGGATTGACTTTGGGGTTCAAATAGTTCCTGTGCTGATTTTAGCATTTCAAAATGACTTTTAACTAGTGCACAAAAAGCCATTCTTTGTCAGTACTTTGACCCTGGTACTGAGAATTGTCTGCCTGCAAGCAAATGATGATTCTCCCCCTTCTTCCTTCTTTAGTTTTCTTACCTCTGCCTTCAATTCCCTCTATACAAGGAAATGTAAATTAAACTTGAAGACAATGCATTTTTCAGATTAAGTAGGTTTTATGCTATGGCGAACACATAGGACAAGGTGCTCTAGGTGAGGGTTACATAGATGAGAAGGTGTCACATCTCAGTCCCCAGCAGTTAACACAAAAAAGCAAAGATTTTCTTTTGCTTAAAAAAAAAATTCAGTTAAATGCTAAAAGTCTAGCAAAGCAACACTTAAAAAGGCACATCTTCAAAATCACACTTTTGAACATTATGGTTTCTATAGTAACATTAACTTTGCCCCTAATATCCCCTATTTCTCTTTTATTTATCTATTATATGAAATTGCTGTTTCTATTGACCTGTATTCCAGAGGATACATGTTTTATGTAATAGAAGTAAATTAATTTTTGCTAAATTTGAATCTTACTGATTTTTCCATCTCTTTAATTGGGAAAGTTCATATGCCGCTATTGATATCTTACTATATTCTGTGTCCAATATTGTGGGATGTAGATCATCATATATTAAAAACCTGGCTTGTGGTGAACATGCATATAGTCCATAAAATGAAGTAATAAAATGAAATAAGTTCTAAATGTACCTACTCATTTCTTCAGCTAATTCAGTCTACTCCATTTTCATTTGAAGTATTTGGTACCAGAGTTCCTAAATGAGAACAAAAAGATCTCACTTTTATCAAAAACCTGCAGCAACACATTATTGGAGGTATAGGAGGAGGAAAGGGGGAGCAACCTAGATGGAATAACTTCTATTGATTCCTCTAGTTAATCTACATTGGCCTTTCTGATTTACTGCAAAGCACTATGTTAAAGGATATGAGTAATACGAAATCATCATATAATCTCTCTGCCCTCAAGAAATTTAATTTCTAGTCTAGATGTTTACACTGGGTCCTATGGGGCACTATGGAAATACCAATCACATATACATAAGAGAGACCTTAATTCTAGTGTTTTTCCTTTGCAATTATGCCAGTTTATCTCTTAAATAACTTGTTTGCATATAGTTTTATACACACACACACACACACACACACACACACACACACACACATATATATATATAAATTTTTTTCTTCATTAGACCGTGAGCTCCTTGAAAGCAGGGACTATCTTTTGGCTTTTTTTTGTATCCCCAGCACTTAACACTGTGTCTGGTATATAGTTGGTGCTCAAAAAATGTTTATAAACTGACTGGGTAGAATGTAAACTTTTTAAGAGAGGACAGTTTTTTTAGTGAGTATATTCCTAGTGCTTAGCATACATTAAATGCTTAATAAATGGTTGCTTGATTAATGATAATTGATACTACTTGATAATTGATAATAATACAAGCCAATATGTAATTCAGTTCACACAAAAGAGGCGACACATATAATAAATACTATGGGGGTTAAATATAAAAAAGGTACCAAAGATTATTTTAGCTTTCTCCATTTCTACATGAATACCTTGAACCCTAGAGAATTGTTTTTTTTTTCTAAAACTCAATTATTAAAATTTTATTGTGGCAATTTATACCTCAGAAATCTTTTGTTATTGGAGTTGGAACGAAGATGGTAGAGAAAAAGCAGAAAGTTGCCTGAATTCTTCCCAATTTCTTTCTTTCTTTCTTTTTTTTTTTTTTTTTTTGGGCTTTTTTTTGCTGAGGCAATTAGGGTTAAGTGACTTGCCCAGGGTCACACAGCTAGGGAATGTTAAGTATCTGAGACCAGATTTGAACTCAGTTCCTCCTGACTTTAGGGCTGGTGCTCTATCCACTGCGCCACCTAGCTGCCCCCCCAATTTCTTTCAAAACAACTTTAAATCATACCTCAAAATTGAAATCTGGAATGACAAGAAAAACAGTGTGAAATGATTTTCTAGACCAAGATAACTTAGAAGGATTGTAAGAAAGGTCTGTCTCACTTGGGTAAAAGAGTCTAGTATGGACAGTATCCAGGCAAGCCAGTGGGACACTCCAGGTCCTGTACAGATCAGCAAAGAGGTCCCATGGTCATAGCTCAGCAGGCTAGAAGCACAGTTAGCCAGCTGTGAGACCTCTATCCTCCAGTCCCCAGGCAGCAAATTAATAGTCAAGGCTGGCTAGCTTGAAGGCCCTGATGTAGCCCTCTTGACTAGGCCAGATGACCCCAGCATAGAGGTGAGCTGCTAGCCCCAGAGGCCCTGGCACAGAAATCAGTGACAAGCCTCTTAGTCCCTAAAGTAAGAAGCTTGGGAGTGACCTCTGTGCCCTAGGAGAAACTCTAAAAGTTAAAAGTAGTCTGGAAAATGAGCAAAAACAAAACCTAAAACAAAACAACAAAAAAAGCCCTGATGGTAGAAAACAAAAACTCAGAAGAGAGTAACAGTATCAAAATACTTACATGTAAAACCTCAAAGAAATATGAATTGGTTAATTAAGACTACTCTGAGATACCACTACATACCTCTCAGATTGACTAAGATGACAGGAAAAGATAATGATGAATGTTGGAGGAGAAATGGGAAAACTGGGACACTACTACATTGTTGGTGGAGTTGTAAACTGATCCAACCATTCTGGAGAGCAATTTGGAATTATGACTAAAGAGTTATCAAACTGTGCATTTCCTCTGACCCAGCAGTATTTCTATTGGGCTTATATCCCAAAGAGATCTTAAAAGAGGGAAAGGGACCCAAAACTGTTTGTGGCAGCCCTTTTTGAAGTGGCTAGAAACTGGAAACTAAGTGGATGCCTATCAGTTGGACAATGGCTGAATAAATTATGGTATATGAATATTATGGAATATTATTGTTCTGTAAGAAACGACCAACAAGGATATTTCAGAAAGGCTTGGAGAGACTCACATGAACTGATGTTAATTGAAATGAGCAGAGCCAAGAGATCAGTGTACATGGCACCAGCAAGATTATACGATGATCAATTCTGATGGACATAGCTCTTTTCAACAAGGTGATTCAGGCTAAATACAATATACTTGTGATGGAGAGAGTCATCTGCACCTAGGGAGAGGACTATGGGGACTGAATGTGGATCACAATATAGTATTTTCACCTTTTTTGTTATTGTTTGCTTGCTTTTTGTTTTCTGTTCCATTTTTTTCCTTTTTGATATGATTTTTTATGCAACATGATAAATTTGGAAATATACATACATACATATATATACACATATATAAGAATTGTACATATACAATATATATTGGATTACTTACTGTGTAATGGAAAGGGTGAGGGGAAGGGAGGAAGAAAAATTTGAAACCCAATATTTTTCAATTGTGAATGTTGAAAACTATCTTTGCATATATTTTGAAAATAAAAAGGGATTTTTATAAAGAAATGTGAATTGGTTTTAGGCTTCAAAAGTTCTTCTGGAAGAACTGAAAGAAGATTTTAAAAGTCAAATGAGCGAGGAAGAAGAAAAATTGGGGAAGGAAATGAGAGTTATGCAAGTGAATCATAGGGAAAAAGTCAACAACTTGAAAAAGGAAGCACAAAAAAAAATTAAACTAGAGAAATAGACAATTGTTACAAATCAAGGATTTTTTAAAATTATTTGATTCATTGTGTAGACTTAAGGATATGATGGAAAAAGTTAATTGTACAGATTCAAATATTAAAATGTGCTAAGTCAGTGTTTTTGTAAAGGTAGTTTTTAAATATTTACCATTATATTCCTACATTAAGTCATTTTCACAGGATCACATAGGTACTAACTATAGAGTCTACATTCAATTTTAGAAACTCTGACTTCAAATTTAGTTTCTTTTAATCATATAAACAACTATTTCATATAAGCAACTTAGTTTTGTTTGGGGAATTAGCTTTAAAGGATAGGGAAGATATGGTCTCCAATTTTTGTTTTAGTTGTCTATCAATACTTACTTTGCAAGTCTTTAAGACGCATCAATGTAGGTATTCCCTTTATCATTGCAGTTCAATAATCCTGTCAAACTTCATGTATCCATCAAGGCCAAAAACCTTCATTACCCAGTGGCCAGACTTCTGGTAATGTGTATTCATGGATTATATAGATATTTCAGGAGTAGAAAATGGAGTCTGGTCATAAATATTTAACAACCAGCTCTGCTCAAATTCAGGAAACACTTTGTAAGTTTAATCTGCATCATTAACATTTTATCTAACATTTCCTTAAAATAATAAGCAGTATCTATCTAAAACCTACAGCAAGCATTTTTTGTAATGGAGAGAAGCTGCATGCAATCCCAATAAGATCAGGGATGAAACAAGGATGCTCATTATCACCACTATTATTCAACATTGTACTAGAAATGTTGGCTTTAACACTAAGAAAAGAAAAAGAAATTAAAGCAATTGGAATAGACTGAGGAAATAAAACTAACACTCTTTGCAAATGATATGACGATGTATTTAGAGAATCTTAGAAAATCATCCAAAAATCTGCTAGGAATAATTCAAAGCTTCAGCAAAGTTGCAGGATATAAAATAAATCCATACAAATTATCTGCCTTTGTATATATTATTGATAAAGTCCATCAGCATGAGTTGGAAAGAGAAATTCCATTTAAAATTACTGTAGACAAAATAAAATACTTGGGGATCTACCAGCCAAGAAAAACCCAAGAACTATATAAACATAATTATAAAACACTCCTCACACAAATAAAATTAGATCTAAACAATTGGAAAAATGTCAGTTGTTCATTGCTAGGCTGATAATCAAAATGACAATTCTGCCTACATTTGTTTACTTCTTCAGTGCCATACCAATCAAACTGCCAAAACATTATTTTATAGAACTAGAAAAAATAATAAGAAACTTCATCTGGAAGAACAAAATGTCAAGAATATCAAGAGAATTAATGAAAAAAAAATACAAAGGATGGTATCTTAGCAGTACCAGATCTAAAACTATATTATAAAGCAGTCCTAATCAAAACCATTTGGTACTAAGTAAAAATAGAGTAGTGGATCAGTGGAATAGATCAGATACAACATAATATTTAAAGTTGATTACAATTTAGTATTTGACAAACCCCCAAATTTCAGCTTCTGGAATAACAACTCACTATTTGACAAAAATTGCTGGGAAAACTGGAAAATAATATGTCAGAAACTCTGCATAGACCTACATCTCACACCCCAATAAGGTCAAATGGAAATATTATTTGGGTATAAAGGATGATAACATAAACAAATTAGGAGAACAAGGGATAATTTACCTATCAGATCTTTGGAGAAGAGAGGAATTTATGATGAAAGAAAAACAAGAGAACATTATTAAAGGCAAAATGGACAACTCTGATTACATTAAATTAAAAAAAAATCTTTGCACAAACAAAACCAACTGAAACAATATTAAAAATGAAGTACAAAGCCGGGAAAAAAATCTTTACAGCCAGTATTTCTGATAAAGGTCTTATTTATGAAATATATAAAGAATTGTGTCAAATTTATAAGAATACATGTCATTCCCCAATTGATAGATGATGAAAGTATATGAAAGTATATGAATAATTTTCAGATGATGGAATTATACCCATTTTTAGTTATATGAAAAAATGCTCTAAATCACTATTGATTAGAGAAATGCAAATTAAAACAATTTTGAGGTACCACCTCACACCATTGGCTAACATGACAGAAAAAGATAATAATAAATGTTCAATGGGATGTAGGAAAACTGAGACTAATGCATTGTTGGTGGAGTTGTGAAATGATCCAACCATTCTGGAGAGCAATCTGGAATTATGCCCAAAGGCTATAAAAATTTGCATACTCTCTGACTCCACAGTGCCATTACTGGATCTATATTCCAAAGAAATCATAAAGGAGGGAAAAGGATGCATGTGTACAAAAATGTTTGTAGCAGCTCTTTTTGTGGTAGCAAAGAATTGGAAAAGGAATGGATACACTCAATTGGGGAATGGCTGAACAAGTTGTGTTACATGAAGTTAATGGAATATTGTTGTTTCATAAAAAATGATGACCAAGCTGATTATAGAAAGGTCTAGAAAGATTTACATGAACTGTTGCTGAGTGTAACAAGCAGAACAAGGAGTACATTGTGCATACACAGCAAGAATGTGCAGTGATCAACTATGAAGTGCTTGGTTCTTAGTTCAATATTCCAAAGCAATACCAATAGACTTTGGACAGCAAATTCCATTTGCATCTAGAAAGACAACTATGGAAATTGAATGTAAATCAACACATGCTATGTTCACTTATTTTTTTCTGTTTTTTTTTAATCTCTCTCATGGTTTTTCCCTTTTGCTCCGATTTTTCTTTCCCAACATGATTCATAAAGCAATTTGTATTAAAAAATAAGCTTACCACAATAAAAAAATCTTTCTTTAACATCTTTTTAAGTCTAGAAATCAACAAAACAATAAATTGAGTCCTGATTTGCAAAGTTTGCAGATTCCCGAAATGTAAATTGATAATTGGTGTGAACTCCCTCTAGTATGTTCTTGGAGGGAAAGATAAACTTAGCATAATATATGGGGCTCTTCAAAAAGACTTAGTTTAAAATCCCTCCTCAAACACTAACTATCTGTGTGATCCTGAACAAATCACTTAATTGATCTGTGATTTAGTTTCCTCATCTGTAAATTAAGGGAGCTAGTCTTGATGGCCTTTTTCAGTTTGGTAGAGCTTTCCATAGCTTGGTGTTTGCTAAACAGAGAATGCGGAATTACTCACAAATCATGATGTCATATGATTCTTTGGCTTTGGTGATGCACAAGCTTCCTTATGTAATGTACAATTTTTTCCTTGCTTCCTGATTAACTTGATTTACAAGCATTATGGAGGAAATCTTTGTCAAGATTAGCCTTCACTGTATTTGAGGATTGTCTGTCCCATCAGTGGATCATTGTATTGATTTAATAAGAAAATAAATATACATTTTCCAGTTTAGTCACAAAAGGAGGGAGTTATTCACATACTATAAAAAGCATTATCATCAAAATGTTCATATTCCCAGTCATAGAAGGGTCTTTTTACTACATAAGAGCAGAAGTAGCTTCTAGAGTATTGGTGACTACATATTGTTGTCATTTCTGGGGCTCATTGTAATGACTTTAAGTTTGTAGAATCATAAATTGAGAGATAGAAGAGTCATTAGAGTTCTCTCATTCTTGTCTCCTCTAAGTCACTTCTTTTTGCAAATACTGGAAATTTCTCTATTTATGATTTCATTTGGAGCTTTGGTTAAACTAGGAAGATATCATGAGATTAAACATTAGGAAACTTTTGTGCAAATGCTGTATATATCTCTTCATGAAGGAAGATTCTGATTATAGATTTCAATAAAGAGAAAAGAAGGAATATTATTTCATTCCAAATGAGTGATAAAACCCTTCTACTGATTTGAAAGGAAGATCAAAAGATTGGCATGTATCTTTTGGTGAAATGTAATTGTAGAGTTCATAACATTTCAAGCTGCAGAATTCTTACCTGAGCGAACTTCCTTCCAAAAGATAGTTTCTGAAGTTTTTTGGCAACTCAAAAGAAGGGAGTTTCTATTATGTATAGCACCTAGCTTTCCTTGGAGTACATAACTCTCTGAATTGAAGGTGCATTTCTGAAACTGTCAAACCAATCTCCCTTATGCCTGCAAGGCACTCAGTCTAACTAGTGTTGCAGAGAATTAAATCACATTTTCATCTTGACTTACAGAACTGACAAGCTCACCTCTTAACTTCTTATACCTTTGTGCAGAACTCTGTAATGTGATAATCACACATCTGAGTAGCCTTGTGGATAAGGCAGAGGAGCTTTAGAGACGATGTCAAAACTAACTCTTCCCATCACACTAGGAAAGGTTTTTTTAAGGACAAATAACAGATGCTTAAAATGTCTGTAATTTCTTCTTTGCAATTAGTAGCAAATTATACTGGCCGTTTTTCTAAGAATTGACAGTGTTCTTTAGTTTGGCAGTTTTTTTTTTTTCTAAATGATGATAATTGTATACTTATTTCTCTTCAGCAGGAAAGATGCTTCCCTGGGGGTTGGGGAAGGGAGGGAGAGAGACTCAGTTCATTCTGACTGTCAAGTTGCTTTAGGCACATTACTTTAAAAAAAAGACATGAAAAACCTCCTCATTTTCTGGTTGGTCTTTTTGTCATTGATGTTTATCAATATATATCAGAATCCAGACATTTTGCAAAGTTCAAAAGATAATTTGATGTATATTTAAAAATTCTGACCAACTTTCTAGCAGATCTACATGTGTTACCTGAAGATAGGGCTATGAATGTCTTTGAGATAATAAATCCTTTATTAATTTCTCACCATGTGTGAGCAGTTCAATTCATAAAAAAGTTTCTGTCTGCTCTTGAAGAAGCTCTTAGTAACCCTCTTAACTCCAAGTGAACCTATCCAGAATTTATATCCTGAATCCCCTTGGAGAAAATTGATGAGTTACAAGACTATTCCAAGATACAACCCAGTTATCTTTCAGTCTCATATTCCTTATCTTTAAAATGGGGACCAAATAAGATAACATATGCACAGTATTTTGCAAGCTTTAAATATAAATAAAAATATAATATATAAAATATAAATATGTGTATTATATATAAATTGTGTAATGCAAACATGTTGAATATAAATATATAAATAATGTAGCAAATATGTAAATAACATAACAAGCAATATAATAAAGGCATAAATAACATAATTTTTATTGTGCAATTGCCTTCTGTCATTTTCAACTCTACTTCTTTTTGGGGTTTTATTGGCAAAAATACAGAGTGGTTTGCCATGTCCTTCTTCAGTTTATTTTATACTTGAGGAAATTGAGGTAAAATTAAGTAGCTTGTCCATTGTCACCTGGATTCTATTGTTTTCTAATCCATCACCTCACAAGAATACTATGTAATAGCTTATCAAGAACATTGCTAAAATCTCTGTAAACTTGATCCACAGCATTTCCTTCATTTCCTGATTGGGTAATATAGCCAAAGGGGAAAAAAGAGGAAAAGAAGCAAATCTGATATCAGTTGTTTATGACAAAGTTATGTTTACTTTTTTTTTTCACTGATTCCCTTTTTTAGATGTTCACCTCTTATCTCTTTAATGATCCTGGGAATTGAAGTAAAACTCACTAATCCATGGTTTATAGATATTATTCTTTATCCTATTTTGGAAAATTGGGACATTTGCTCTTCAGTCTTGTGCTTCCTCTCCCATTTTCACCAGTCCTTCGAATATCACTGAATTCAAATATTACTGGCTTTGTAATAATGTCTGACTTTTTTTCATGACATGAAAATGTAGTCCATCTAGGTCAGGCATCCTTAATTTACTGAGGTAGCTAATTGCTTTCTTAAAATCTCTTTAAATATTTTAAGTACTAACTCTTTGCTAGTCACTTTTGTTTTGTTATTTCCAGTGTGAAGATTATTCTATTCTCCTTTGCAGAGAAAAAAGAATGAACAACTTTATCTCTATTGTCACTTATCACTATCAGGATGGAAGCATCTTGAGCAATGGATCTATCACTTCTTTTAGTCTTCTTTTTTTCTTAACATAGTATTAAAAAAAAGAAAAAGAAAAAATTACTTTTTATCATCCGTTGTTGTTGTTGTTTTTGTTTTGTTTTTAGTTTTTTATAGCCTCAGCTCACCGCAAGTTTTCCCCACTATTTTTACAGGACCGTGTTATATTCTAATATTGATTTACTGTTACATTCCATTATATTCAACATCAAGAGTACAAGGAGAGAATAATGGAAGAAAGCCTTGTAATGCCCAGACAAGCTGTATTGCATTATTGATAAAGACTGAACAACAGCTAATATTTACTTCAACTGAGAACAATTAGCTGATTCATGAGTTAGAGTCCTATTGGCACTTTTTCTTACAATGGCTAATCATTTCTGCAAGTAAGATGGTTTGTTTTATCATTTACTTATGAACACTAGTGGCCTTAGTAATGTGTTTCAATGTCATCCTTTACTTTTTAAAATTTTATTTAGCATCTTATTTTCTTCTAATTACATGTAAAAACACTTTTTAAATGTTTTAAAAACTTTTGAGTTCCAAATGACCTCTCATCTTCTCTACCCAAACTCCTCTTTCCTGCCTCCATTGGGAAAGCAGGCAGTTCAACATAGGTTATACATGTGAATGGGACCAGGTGAAGATTTCTCAAAAAGTCTATGGGATGGATTAGGTCAGGCCCTAGGCCTAAGGCCTATGATCCCTATTCCCAGAGGGCCCTAGGGCAGGAAAGGCCAGACCCTAGGTGTAAGCTCCAGGAAGTGACATAACCCACAGGAAGTAGATGACGTTGCTGCCCATTGGTCAATTGTTTTTCAGTTCTTCCAGTGGAAAGACTTGGGTCTTTTGCTATTTAACCAAATTCACTATTTCCGGCTTGCTAAGGCCAGGCACAAAGCTGTGAGATGGGTCTGCTCAGATGTGCTTGGACCTCTTCTTGCAAGGATGAAATAAATGCTTCCTCTTTGTGTCTGATGCCTCTGAGTAATCAATTTGGGCAAGGGGGTCTAGTACCCCATCTCACACATGTGTAATCAGGTAAAACATTTCCATATTAGTCATATTATGAAAAAATATTGACAAAAAAACTCTCAAAAAAGAAAAAAATAAAAAAGTGCTTTGATCTGCATTTAGACACAATCAGTTCTTTCTCTGGAGATGAATAGCTTTTTTTTCATTATAAGTCCTTCAGAGTTGTATCACTGAGAATAGCTAAGCTATTAACAATGTATCATCTTGCAATATTACTATAACTATTTAAACAGTATATGTCTCTTTGCATAAGCTTCTGTAGTAAGTCTGTCCAGGCTTGTATCTTATAGCACAACAGTTATTGCATTACAATCACATGCCACAATTTATTCAGCCATTCCCCAAATGATTAGCATCCCCTCAATTTCTAATTATTTGCCCCCAGACAAGAGTTGCTATAAATATTTTTGTACCTATGAATCCTTTTTCCATTTTTAAAAAAAATATATATTTTTATACAGACTTTGTAGTGATATTGCTTGGTCAAAGTGTATACATGGTTTTATAACCCTTTGGGTATATTCCAAATTGCTTTATAGAATGATTGAATCAGTTCATAATTCTACTGAAAGTGCTTTAATGTGTCATTTTCCCCATATCCCCTACAACATTTGACTTTCTTCCTTTTTCTGTTCTACTACTCAATCTAATAAGTATGAGGAGTGCTTCAGAATTGTTTTAATTTGCATTTCTCCAATCAATAATAATTTGGAGCATTTTTTCATATGTTTGTAGATAGCTTTGATTACTTCATCTGAAAACTGTTCATAACTTTTCATCATTTATCAGTTGGGGAATGGCTCTTATTTTTATGAATTTGACTGAATTTTCTACATGTTTGAAAAAAGAATTCTTTTTATCAGAGAAACTTGCCCTAAAATTTTTCATACTTTTGCTCACTGCATTTCCCTCCATACCCACCCCATTTAATTCTATTCTCTCTCTCCTTTCACCCTGTCTCTCATCAAAAGTTTTTTTGCTTCTAACTCCTCTCCCAATCTGTCGCCTCATCTATAACTTCTATCTATCCCCTTCTACTTTCCTATAGAATAAGATATTTTTTGGTATTTTTTAGATTTATTTTTAAAAACTTTTTTATTTTCAAAACATATGCATAGATAACTTTTAACTTTCACCCTCGCAAAACCTTGAGTTCCAATTTTTTTTCTCCTTCCCTTTCCCCCACATCCTTTCCTTAAAAGGCAAATAATCCAATATACGTTAAACATGTTCAATGATAAGATAAATTTCCATAACCTATTTCCTCTGAACCAATTCTCACTCCCTTTTCCTCTCCCCTCTTTCCTTCCTCTGTAAAAGCTTTTTCTTGACTCTTTTATATGAGAAAATTTACCCCATTCTACTAGTGCATTTCTTTTTCACTCCTACTTTAAAGTAGGCTTGCGCTTCTAGGGTAGAAGGCACACTGTCCCAAGATTCAGGGATTTTTGTGCAGCTATTTTCGAAGATACTTTTGGGACTTGTAAGTTTTCAGTTCTTTGAAAGTGTCAGGATCTAAAGAGAAGTGTGTTTACTTCTCTCCTGGCCAGAATTCTGATCTGTGAGTGACCATAAATCTTTTTGCCTTGGAACTGTGATAAGGGCCACTGCTCCACTGTGGCCAAAGCTCTGGTGGGATAGTGCTCCTCCTCCCCCTGGGACTGACCACCCAGGACTGCAACCTAGATTGATAATGGATAAAACAACAGAGTCCTGCCTCAGTCGTAAAAAGAGACCCCTGAAATCTTGTTCTGATCAGTTTTTTGACCCCCCTCACTATCTATGGGCTGAGAACTTCAGAGTAGCTGCTACAGATTCAGTAACACCCAAGACTTATTCATGGTTTGCTGGGGATGAGTCTATGCTAGTGCCATCTGCTCTTGACTGTGCCCAATTCCTACCCACATATGATGGACCTTTCCAGCCATCCTTCTAAGTTGTCTTTGGCTGGAAACTTATTTCACCCTGTGCTTTTGTGAGTTCTGCTGCTCCAGGAATTGTTTTGTGGCATTATTTAAAGTTATTTTATTTAAAGAGGGACTTTGGGGAGATCTCAGGGGAGTCACTGCCTTTTTTTCAGCCATTTTGCCTTCTCCTTCACCCTTTACTTTTCACAGTAAGGAGTCAGGCTCAACCAAAAATTCTGCGTATTAGTGCTAGTAATAAAAGATCTCATTTACAATTCCAAATGATTTAAATGATTACCTAAAATTAAAAGATTAAATGATTATATAGAATCTTAAATCATGTTCTGAGTACTGTAGGATTTTATGTGGTATGTACTGGACTTCTATATTCAGTATTCTTTGATAGAAAGGATTCAATTATCTTATAATGCCAAATAGAACCCAAGACTATCTCTAGACATTT
The DNA here is from genome assembly GCA_023553655.1 of Myrmecobius fasciatus. Lineage (NCBI taxonomy): Eukaryota > Metazoa > Chordata > Mammalia > Dasyuromorphia > Myrmecobiidae > Myrmecobius > Myrmecobius fasciatus. The sequence goes on along the minus strand of JAJPUD010004818.1, from coordinate 9,088 downwards.
ATGATAAAAAATACTTATATGGCTTACCCAATAAATTACCTTTTCTGAAGCCTCTATGGAAAGGCTAGATTTAAGTTTTATCTGGAAAGTCAATATTTAATAAATACTTATTTACTTTTTAATTTTCCCTCCTTTCTGCTTTTCCTTCCTTCTTTCATATTTTTCTCATCCTTCCTCTCTTCCTATTTTTTTATTCCTTCCTTTCTTCCTTTTTTCTCCTTTCTCTTTTTCTTTCATGTAGTAAGGAATGCTTAGATCTAATATAGAATTGATTCAGTTCACAAGTAGTGGAGCCACTGAAAAAAGGTATGTCTTTACCAAAGCAAGAGATGAGAGGCAGTGACCTAATTGTAAGGATAACTCAGAGTTCTGAAGAAAGGTGATGAATCCAAGAGATAGAGAAAAGGGGGAAAAAGTTTTAGGAGAATGGTTATTTTAGCAACAATTTCTTCTCTAAAAAAATATCAAGACAGCAGAAAATTTATTAAAATAGAAAAATGTAGTGTACTGACATATATAGCAATAAATAAGTATAATTTGAATAAAATATTTAGCTTTCTCAAGAATTTGTGAAATTTGGTTACAACAGAATGCAACTTGTATATGATCTGTTTTCCCTCATAACAAACATCAAGCAATCACATTCTTAGGGAAAAAAAAGTACACTGCTTTTTGCTTCACTAACTCAGTGGGGAGTGCTTAGGTCAGGCCAGAGGTACTGAGCCACTCTGGAAAAAATGTTTAGTTTTAGAATTTGTCCCCAGCGGCTAAAAAAAAAAAATGACAGCTGCCATTAGGCAGTGAAAAGCTTCACAAGAATATTGCTGGTCTCCTTAGTCCTGAAGTGAGTTTTACGCTCTTCCCCCCACTCCACTGGAAAGCAAGATAGATTATATTCTTTCTAATTTCATGGATCTAAGAAGTAATGAAGAAATCCACAAAATGATAGATTATCATAGTCATAGTGTTGTTTTTGTTTTGTTTTGTTTTGCTGGAAGACACCTTAAAGGCCATTGAGCTTAATCTCCCCCCCCTACACACCCTCCATTGCCTTTTTTTTAAACAAATGAGGAACTAAATCTCAGAAATGTGAAATAATTTTCTCATGACTACACAATGATAATGAATAGCAAAGCTAGGATTTGAATGACTTTTCTATTTGAGATGGAAAAGCTGGAGAGATCCAAGCAGAGAGCAAGAGGGGAAAAATGTGAAAAAGAAAAATAAGATTTAATCTTCCATTTTATATTACTGCCCCAAGTCATCCCCTCAAAGTGTAACAGTCCCAAAGAAATGTTTTAGAATATTGACACATCTCTATATTCTTTTCTGTCTGGGCTGTTGCTGAAATGCAGTTGAGACACAGGATTCATCAGGGTAGTTTCTGAAAGGAATGGGAGGTGTCAGGAAAAAGGAAGGTTGGAAAAGTAGCAGAGTTCTTTGATAATCTTTTTTTTCCTTCTCTTCTTATTTAAAATAAGACCTTGATGTGGCTTTTCACACAAACCATAGCTGATGAGGCTTCTTTCGTTAAAAAGAAAAATTGCATCCACCAGACTTAATGGAATCTGGAATGCTGCCTAATATCAGGAACATTTCCTCTTGATCATTTGAGTCCAGCCAAATGCAGTAATTTGGCCAAGTTGGAAACTCCCAAAGACAGACATGCTTCTGATTCTCTCTGTTGGCTACCAGAGAAGGAAAACAAAAGACTGAAATCCGAAAGCACTTGTCTAATCGGTTCATTCTTAGAAACATTTTCCCATCAAGGTTTTCATGGTATCCCACTGCCAGAGAAGAAAAACAATCAAACAGCATTATCTATTCATTTGATTTTTCAGGAGCAAGACAATTTATTTCCTTCCTTTTGATCAAGTCGACCTAGCATTTTCAACTGCATACTTCTTTAGGTTCTAACTGTAAAATTCTCCATTAAATTACAAATGATTGACCTCTCAAAAACCAGTGTGATTGAAATGGAAGATAAAAGTCAACCAACAGGATAACACACTTTTCATCATCCTACAAACTGAAAGTCAATTTTCCCCCAAACTACCAGGGTCCCCAAAGTGTACAGTGACATACTGTAGGAGGTCTAGTAAAGTGTGAAAATACTAAAATTTTAAAATCATGAATTTAACAAATACTAAAGGCAGATATAAAATAAACTTACAGCAGACAGAATAAAATTTTCTCAAAAAATGAGCATTTACTAAAGTATGGCCAATGAATTAACTTAAAATAAACATGAATTCTAATTTTTTTCTGTGTTCCTCTCCTAGAATATTTGTTTTACTCTTTCTGAATTTTTTATTGATGCATTATGTCTATGCACATCCATATGAATTTATGTAATTATAGTAATTCTTTATACAATTCTGTTTCTGCTGAACTAACTTCTATCACTTCATATGTCATTCCATATTTTCTTGTACATGTCATATCTATTCTTTATACAGCATCATGAAATCCTATTAAATAAAAATATATCATAATAATTTATTTAGCCATTTTCCCAATTAGTCTTCTCTTTGTCTCTCTGTCTCTCTGTTGCTGTGTATATATACATGTATACAATATACATATACATGCACACATGCATATATGTGTGTACATGTATGTGTGTATATATACACACATACATATGTATATGTATATCCAACTCTATGTGTTATACAGGCTGGAAATTTCAGGCAAAAAAAAATACAGAAAAAATCAATATATTACACCTGTATGTACCATATGAAGCAATCATTTCCATGTCATTATCATTTTTCTTGTTTTGGCTGAGGCAATTAGGGTTAAGTTGTGTGCCCAGGGTCACATAGCTAGGAAGTGTTAAGTGTCTGAAACCGGATTTGAACTGAGGTCCTCCTGACTTCAGGGCTGGTACTCCATCCATTGTGCCACCTAGCTGCCCCATCATTATTGTTTTTTGTAGATCTCTTTCTATTTGGTTCAATTAAAAAAAACATAATATAGGGAAAGTGTTTTGTTTGGCACTGGGTATACAAAAATAGAAATGAAATTATTTTTCCCTTGAAAAGTTTTCCTTCTATTATGTAGATACAAAGATTAAAGTCTAAAGCCAGAAGGGATTTTTGAAACTTGGAAGATGGAACCATGGTGATACTTATAATGGGAATCCAACTTCTAAAATTCCATGGCCTTATCTCTAAAATAGGGCAACCTGTTTTAATGTAATACCTAGCTCCTAATGTCAGACTAGTTTGAATGTCATGGAGTTTTAAAAACAAAATATTTACCTGGCTATTTAACTGAAACAAAACTTGAACACAAACACAGACATTTGTTGTTTTTCTTTTTCCATCTTCTCTTTTGCCTTCTTCAATCTTTCTCTGTCCTTCCTGGTTCCTTAGCTCTTCCAGAAGACTGTATACTAAAGTGCATATGTAGTAGGGAGGGAGCTAGTCATTTAGAACTCATTCAAATTCTTGTTGAACTAATTGTATATTGAGAATCTATTAGGTGCTACATGCTTTGATACAAATTTCATATTGCTATCTAGTCTAAATAAACTGATAATATCTTAATCTAAGGCACTTTGAGTACCTGAAAGTTGTAGATTGGGGATTAGCAATCATTTCAATGAAGGTACTTTTGGGAGGGGTACTATTTGCTTTTAGAGAATGACTGATGAGAATGGACCAGTCCTTATTTTTCCTGAAAGTGTACAATGATGAGAAGCAGGAAAAAATAAAACCTGTTTTCAGGATATAGGTAGTAAGCTGGTGATGTAGCAATAAGATTTTTTTATGTCTGGTTTGCCTCCAGAAAAAAATATTTTTTTTCCTTTCTTAATGATCCTTTTATTTCCTCAGCAGCATGGATTATTTAATAATTGCTCAACTCTCATTTTGGTCAGATGGCTACAATGCCTAGTGAATATTCTTGCCGGTTATTCTTTAATAGTGTGTCTTGTTATTATTCCATATTATGCTAGACCTTATATACACTGAGTATTCCCTTTTTTCTCTTAAGATTTTGAGACTGCCACTGGCTTGCCTAAAATACAGAAATTCAAGATTGGAGGAAATTCCAATGGTCATCTATTTCAACTATTTGAATATGAAATCCCTATACAAAGTACCTCAGAAGGAGTCATTTAGTCTTTGGTTAAGGAGCTCCTACGAGGAGGACTTCTTTATTTGGATAACTTTTGATGGTCTCACATCAAACCTAAATTGGTCTTCTTTTAAATTCTATCAGTTGTTCCTAGTTCTGTCTTTCTGGCACTGAGAGGATAACAAGTCTAATCATTTTTCTTCATGACAACCCTGAAAATATTTGAAAATAGCTATTATCTTCCCATTAGTCTTCTCTTCTTTCTGTCAAATATCCTCGACTCCTTCAGGCTTCACATAGTGTGATCTTTTGTTTGTTTTCTTATGTAGACTAAGTTTAACAATGTCCTTCTTAAAATGTGATATCATAACTGATCAAATATTCTGAATATTTTGACATTGTAAAAGTGTTGTTTCTTCTTCATCTAGGCTTATTTCTTCCATTTCTTTTTCTTGTTTAATTGCTATAGGTAGCATTTCTACCATTGTTATATTTTAAAGGTGATAATGAAAAACTTGCCTTAACTGATTGTTTTTGTAAAATCTCTGTTTTTTTCTACTATATGTAAGATTTTAGATATAATTGACTGTTTTCTAGTGTGTTAAGCAGAAACACATATTGACTTTTGTTAAAAAGCTTTTTAGATTACTGGCATAATCTAAATTTATTTTGTCAATCTAGGTATTTTATATTTTTATAAATCTTCATGCATTTCATCTAAGCTATCACTTTCATTAACATATAATTAAACAAAATAATTTATTATAATTTTTATTTCCTCCTTATATTTATTTTTTTATTTAAGCACATTGATTTTCCTCTATTTAAAGAAATTAAACTACCTTTGGATGTTTCTACTTACAAATAATTTCTTACATCCAAATGCTTTTCTCTAATCATGAAGTTAAGCACTTTAATTCAGGAACTGATCACTTTTTACCTAAATTATTGCTGCTCTAATTCATTTCCCTATATCAAGTCTCTCCCCATTTCAGTCCATTATTTACAATGCTGCCAAAAGAACATTAATGCCTTTTAAAAAAACCTTTATTTATTTTGCTAAATATTTCCTAATTATGTGTTTAAAATGTCAACAGTTTAAGAAATTTTAAGTTCTAAATTCTCTCCTTCCTTCCCAACTTTCTCCCATCCATTAAGAAGGCAAGGGATAATATGTCAATTATATTTTTGAAGTTATGCAAAATATACATATATATAAATATCCACACACCAAGAAAAATTACAGAAGTAAAAAAATTATCCTTCAGTCTGCACTCAGAATTCATCACTTTTCTCTCTGAAGTTGGATAGCCTTTTTCATCATGGGTCCTTTGGAATTGATGTAGATCATAATCTTGATAGATATAACTGTGTTTCACAATTGATTTTCAGTTCTTTTAAACCTGGTGGATACATATGTTAAATCCAATATATGCATGCATATTTATACAAATATCTTGTGATACAAGAAAAAAACAAATCAAACCAGGAAAAAAATGAGAAGACAACAACAAAAAGAGTAAAATGTGATGTTGGGAACCACACTCAATTCCCACAGTTCTGTCTCTGGATGTAGATGGTTCTCTTCATCACAACATCATTGGAATTGGTCTGAATCATCTCCTTGTTGAACAGAACCACATCCATCATAATTGATCATTGTATAATTTTGTTGTAGCCTTGTATACTTCACTTAACATCAGTTCATGTAAGTCTCTCCAGGCCTGTCTGAAATCATCCTGCTGGTCATTTCTTACAGAACAATAATATTCCATAACATTCATATGCCATAATTTATTCAGCCATTTTCCAAGTGATGTGCATCCATTCAGTTTCCAGTTACTACAAAAAGGGCTGCCACAAACATTTTTGCATATGTGGATCCCTTTCCCTCCTTTAAGATCTCTTTGGGATATTAACCCAGTAGAAACACTGCTGGATTAAAAAGTATGTGCAGTTTGATAACTCTTTTGGCATAGTTCCAAATTGCTGTCCAGAATTGTTGGATTCGTTCACATTTCCACCAACAATGTATTAGTGTCCCAGTTTTCTCACATCCCCTCCAACATTCATCAATATCTTTTCCAGTCATCTTAGCCAATCTGAGTGGTGTGTAGTGGTTTCTCAGAGTTGTCTTAATTTGCATTTCTCTGATCAATAGTGATTTGGAGTACCTTTTCATATGACTAGAAATGGTTTCAATTTCTTCATCTGAAAATTGTTTATATCCTTTGACCATTTATCAATTGGAGAAAGGCTTAGATTCTTATAAATTTGAGTCAATTATCTATATATTTTAGAAATGAGGCCTTTATCATAACCCTTGAATATAAAAATGTTTTCTCAGTTTATTGCTTCCCTTCTAATCTTGTCTGCATTAGTTTTGTTTACAAAAACTTTTTGCACAGTTGATTATCATTTAAGTATTGCTATTACTGTGTACAATGTTGTCATGCTTCTGCTCACTTGACAGCATCAGTTTATATAAATCTTCCCAGGTGCTTATCATTTCTTGTATGTCATCACAATCCAATCATATCCAAGGGTATTCCAACACAATCATATGCAAGAACTTATTCAGTCATTCCTCAATTGATTGGCATCCACTCTATTTCCAATTCTTTGCCACCACAAAAAGAGCTTCTAGAAATATTTTTTATACAAATAGGTCTTCTTGGTCAAAGGATGTGCACAGTTTTGTAATTCTTTTGAGATAGTTCCACATGATTTTCCAGAATGGTTGGCCAGTTTACAACTCTACCAATAATGTATTATGCCCCAATTTTTTCCATATTTCTCACATTTATCATTTTTCTTTTCTGTCATGTTAACAAGTTTGATAAGATTGAGGTGGCATCTCAAGAGTTGTTTTAATTTGCATTTCTCTAATAATAGTGATTTAAACTATTTTTATGTGAATATTGATATATTTGATTTGATTTCTTTTTCTGAAAGAAGTTTATATTCTTTGACAATTCATTAATTGGGAAATGACTCATTTTTATATATTCATGTAACTTTCCTGCATATTTAAGAAATGAAGCTTTTTTTGGAGAAACTTGCTGAAAAATTTCCCTCCTTCCCCCAGTTCCCTGCTTTTCTTCTAATTTGGACTGCATTGGCTTTGTTTGTGCAAAAGCTTTTTATTTTCATATAATCCAAACTATTCTCTTTCCCTCCTGTAATTCTCTCTGTTTCTTATTTGTTCATAAACTCTTCCCCTATAAACAGATCTAATAGGTATATTTCCCATGCTCCCTTAATTTATTAATGATTTTATCCATAATATAAAATTAATTTATTCATTCTATCCTAAATTTGGTATTTAGTTTTGTTGGTCTTTACCTGACTTTTGCCAGCTTGTGAGTTCTTGTGCCCCAAGTTTTGATGTTTGGGTTGATCAAGCACTAGATTAATCTGTTCATATAATTGTAAACCAGTAATATCCCATTGATCCAACTCTGTTTCTCAGCCAGTACCAGACTGTTTTCATGGTTAATACCTTGTAATATAGTTTGAAATCAGACACTTTTAAGTTGCCTTTCTTCACATGTTCCCTATTGATTTTTTTGATATCCTTAACTTTTTGTTCTTCCAGATGAATTTTGGTATTTTTTTTCCTAGCTCTATAAAAATAATTCTTTGGTACTTTGGTAATTGTATTGTTTTGGTGCCAACTAACTAAATTAACTTGGATAAAATTTATTATGTTGCTTTAGCCTACCCATTATCCATAAATATTTAAATTGGTCTTCCATGAGTTTGTTTTGACAGGTAGACTCCTGAGTTTTTTATGTAGTCTGAATTTATATTAAGTGAATTTTCTCTTTTTTATGTCTTTCCACTGGATTTTTTTTGGATAACATATAGAAATAGTGCTGATTTATGTGGGTTTATTTTATATCCTGCAACTTTGCTGACATTGTTAATTATTTCAACTATTGTTTTAATTGATTCTCTAGGATTTTTTAAATGTCTCATCATGTCAATGCAAGGAGTACTAGTTTTGTTTCCTCTTTGCTTGTTTTTATTACTTTAATTTATTTTTATTGTTTTATGGTTATAGCAGGCATTTTTGTTGTTTCCATTGTCTGTTCTTCATTCTTGAAGTGGATTAGTGACATCAGGAAAGTGATGTCTTGACTGGCAAGTGAATTGGATTTAAGTGAGACAAGCCTGTGCAAAGTCCTCAGTCTTACTCTCCTTCAATCATCAGAGTCCAATGGCAAGACATATTTCAGGACAAGTGGTGATGGCTTCAGATTTGGTGGGAGACTTTGGTCTTTTTAAGCTAAATAAGGTCTTTCCCAGGTTTTAGTTTGTCTGAGGCAATACCCTGTAGGAGATTAAAGACTAGGTAAGAGATGAGGTAAAAGAGGATCTGGTCTGACTTCACAAAAATTCAATCTGGGAGAAGACCTTTCAGAATTTCTGGCCAGAAGAAAAACAACTGCTATTTACACTCACCTTGAGTCATCAAAACCCAAACAGTATACAAGTAATGCTTGGGCTTGGACCTATTATTGGCCAGGTATAAGAGCCAGAGTGATTTGGGTTTAAAGACATAGTCAAGTAACTCCATTTGAATCTCAATGGGCTTTACAAAGCTTGGCTTATCAGAGCTATATTTCAGGAAATCATAAAAACTACATGAGACAAAATAGTGAATTGTCCCAGTTTTTAAAAATATAATGATAAAATAGAGCTTTGAAAAAAAATTAACCCAGATGTGCAAGTTATCTTGGGAAGTATAATGAATCAATCAAAATTTAGATTCCTCTGCAATGAAGATGTGAAGGAATCACTTCCCATGAAGATAGAGGGAGAAAAGGAAGAAGGAAATGGGAGAGGAAGAGGAGGAGAAGAAGGAGGAGGAAAATAGGAAGGAGGAGTTAAAGAATAAGGATGGAGGAAATAGCAGCATTGCTCAATTGAAATTGCCTGTTTTTATTGCTTCAATTTCTTTTTATTGTCTTTTTTCTATAGCAAACATTTCTTTTTT